>CM055737.1:33460-115960 GCA_029465975.1 Dallia pectoralis | reverse complement strand
TACTGATTCTGTTCCTAACAGACTGACTTGTACTGATTCTGTTCCTAAAAGACTGACTTGTACTGATTCTGTTCCTAACAGACTGACTTGTACTGATTCTGTTCCTAAAAGACTGACTTGTACTGATTCTGTTCCTAAAAGACTGACTTGTACTGATTCTGTTCCTAACAGACTGAATTGTACTGATTCTGTTCCTAACAGACTAACTTGTACTGATTCTGTTCCTAACAGACTGACTTGTACTGATTCTGTTCCTAACAGACTAACTTGTACTGATTCTGTTCCTAACAGACTGACTTGTACTGATTCTGTTCCTAACAGACTGACTTGTACTGATTCTGTTCCTAACAGACTGACTTGTACTGATTCTGTTCCTAACAGACTAACTTGTACTGATTCTGTTCCTAACAGACTGACTTGTACTGATTCTGTTCCTAAAAGACTGACTTGTACTGATTCTGTTCCTAAAAGACTGACTTGTACTGATTCTGTTCCTAACAGACTGAATTGTACTGATTCTGTTCCTAACAGACTAACTTGTACTGATTCTGTTCCTAACAGACTGACTTGTACTGATTCTGTTCCTAACAGACTAACTTGTACTGATTCTGTTCCTAACAGACTGACTTGTACTGATTCTGTTCCTAACAGACTGACTTGTACTGATTCTGTTCCTAACAGACTGACTTGTACTGATTCTGTTCCTAACAGACTAACTTGTACTGATTCTGTTCCTAACAGACTGACTTGTACTGATTCTGTTCCTAACAGACTGACTTTTACTGATTCTGTTCCTAAAAGACTGACTTGTACTGATTCTGTTCCTAACAGACTGACTTGTACTGATTCTGTTCCTAAAAGACTGACTTGTACTGATTCTGTTCCTAACAGACTGAATTGTACTGATTCTGTTCCTAACAGACTAACTTGTACTGATTCTGTTCCTAACAGACTGACTTGTACTGATTCTGTTCCTAACAGACTAACTTGTACTGATTCTGTTCCTAACAGACTAACTTGTACTGATTCTGTTCCTAACAGACTGACTTGTAATGATTCTGTTCCTCTGATTCTGTTTCCAACAGACTACCTCTGACAGTTAGTTAGTCTGGAGCATTTAGGTGTGTGTTAACACAATGCTAAGCTAGCAGTTAGCTGGTCTGGAGCATTCAGGTGTGTGTTAACACAATGCTAAGCTAGCAGTTAGCTGGTCTGGAGCATTCAGGTGTGTGTTAACACAATGCTAAGCTAGCAGTTAGCTGGTCTGGAGCATTCAGGTGTGTGTTAACACAATGCTAAGCTAGCAGTTAGCTGGTCTGGAGCATTCAGGTGTGTGTTAACATAATGCTAAGCTAGCAGTTAGCTGGTCTGGAGCATTCAGGTGTGTGTTAACACAATGCTAAGCTAGCAGTTAGCTGGTCTGGAGCATTCAGGTGTGTGTTAACACAATGCTAAGCTAGCAGTTAGCTGGTCTGGAGCATTCAGGTGTGTGTTAACATAATGCTAAGCTAGCAGTTAGCTGGTCTGGAGCATTCAGGTGTGTGTTAACACAATGCCAAAAAGGAAAAACATCAGCAATGATGTTAGAGAAGCAATTGTTACAACCTATCGATCTGGGAAAGTTCATAAGGCCATTTGCTGATATGTAAAACTACAGAATTCAAAGAGGGTGTACATTCTTTTTCACATGACTTCATGTTTGGTAGATGAATATTGCGTTAATGCAATATTTGTGCATTAAGTGTACCTTGAATTCTGTGGGAACCATTAGCTTGGGAGTGTCCACTCCCACCAAGATGTCCACGACGCAAAAGATCATTATTGCCAAGATGATGGCAAAGTCACTGATGAGCTTCCTCACCTAAACAAGATAGCAGTTTGAGTATCTTATATTAAGTTAAGAGTTATTAAGAGTTGTAGGGGTATGTAAATAAGGAGATGTAGAGGTATGTAAATAAGGAGGTGTTGGGGTATGTAAATGTGGAGGGGTAAGGGTATATAAATAAGGAGGTGTAGAGGTATGTAAATAAGGAGGTGTAGAGGTATGTAAATAAGGAGGTGTTGGGGTATGTAAATAAGGAGGTGTTGGGGTATGTAAATAAGGAGGTGTAGAGGTATGTAAATAAGGAGGTGTTGGGGTATGTAAATAAGGAGGTGTAGGGGTATGTAAATAAGGAGGTGTAGAGGTATGTAAATAAGGAGGTGTAGAGGTATGTAAATAAGGAGGTGTAGAGGTATGTAAATAAGGAGGTGTTGGGGTATGTAAATAAGGAGGTGTAGAGGTATGTAAATAAGGAGGTGTATGGGGTATGTAAATAAGGAGGTGTAGAGGTATGTAAATAAGGAGGTGTATGGGGTATGTAAATAAGGAGGTGTGGGGGTATGTAAATAAGGAGGTGTATGGGGTATGTAAATAAGGAGGTGTAGAGGTATGTAAATAAGGAGGTGTATGGGGTATGTAAATAAGGAGGTGTGGGGGTATGTAAATAAGGAGGTGTAGGGGTATGTAAATAAGGAGGTGTATGGGTATGTAAATAAGGAGGTGTATGGGTATGTAAATAAGGAGGTGTAGGAGTATGTAAATAAGGAGGTGTTGGGGTATGTAAGTAAGGAGGTGTAGAGGTATGTAAATAAGGAGGTGTAGGGGTATGTAAATAAGGAGGTGTAGGGGTATGTAAATAAGGAGGTGTAGGGGTATGTAAATAAGGAGGTGTAGGTGTATGTAAATAAGGAGGTGTTGGGGTATGTAAATAAGGAGGTGTAGGGGTATGTAAATAAGGAGGTGTAGGGGTATGTAAATAAGGAGGTGTAGGGGTATGTAAATAAGGAGGTGTAGGGGTATGTACATAAGGAGGTGTAGAGGTATGTAAATAAGGAGGTGTTGGGGTATGTAAATAAGGAGGTGTAGAGGTATGTAAATAAGGAGGTGTAGGGGTATGTAAATAAGGAGGTGTTGGAGTATGTAAATAAGGAGGTGTAGAGGTATGTAAATAAGGAGGTGTAGAGGTATGTTAATAAGGAGGTGTAGGGGTATGTAAATAAGGAGGTGTAGAGGTATGTTAATAAGGAGGTGTAGGGGTATGTAAATAAGGAGGTGTATGGGTATGTTAATAAGGAGGTGTAGAGGTATGTAAATAAGGAGGTGTAGAGTTATGTTAATAAGGAGGTGTAGGGGTATGTAAATAAGGAGGTGTAGGGGTATGTAAATAAGGAGGTGTTGGGGTATGTAAATAAGGAGGTGTAGGGGTATGTAAATAAGGAGGTGTAGGGGTATGTAAATAAGGAGGTGTAGAGGTATGTAAATAAGGAAGAGTAGGGGTATTTTAGGAGGAAAGTAACACTGTGAATTTGTTTTCCTGACCCATGTAGGAAAGAAGGGGCTGGTCTTAAACTTCTTTAGCATCATGGAGGTGGTATAGGTTCCCATGAACAGGATGAAGGAGATCAGTGTGATGTCTGGAACATACTGACACGCCTCCCCGACCAGTTCTCCTCCGTATTTCAGACACCCTTTCTTAGACAGCGATGACCATGTTGCATTTAGAGGCTGCAAACAAAGTAATAAATTAAGGTTTACCAAGTGGCATTCAGAAGATGCAGAAACAATGACTACTTGAAGGCTCATCAGAAAAGTCTACCGACAAAACAATATGAATGAATACAGAAGAAAATATTGTAGAAAAGCTTCAAGACATCAGAACTTGAGTTGAGAAATAAAACAATAGCTAATTGTTTTTTTAAATTAATTTTTATGCTTTATTATTTTGACAGTAAAAGTGGGAAACACAGAGGTGCCGGCCAGAATCGAACCCACGTGGCCCCAGTATGTGTGTACAGTATGTGACTGGCCCAATAGAGTTGGGGTGTGGGAAAAGGTTTTATAGTTAAGGGCTGCAGGACATACAAGATCAGTGTTGTTGAAGAACCAGAGAGCAGTACTCTCAGCATCCAGAAGGCTTCCCACTTCCGTAACATTCTCTGAGGTGAATAAGAGAAAACAAACAACTCAAATGTAACATCACATTTTTCAAAAATCTGTGTATTCAGCGAACTTCTTAAAATCTGTATATTCAGCGGACTTCTAAATTCTGTGTATTCAGCAGACTTCTAAATTCTGTGTATTCAGCGGACTTCTAAATTCTGTGTATTAAGCGGACTTCTAAAATCTGTATATTCAGCGGACTTCTAAATTCTGTGTATTAAGCGGACTTCTAAAATCTGTGTAATTAGCGGACTTCTAAAATCTGTGTATTCAGCAATTACTGTATCTATGTAACTAGTCCTGTTAATTACTGTATCTATGTAACTAGTCCTGTTAATTACTGTATCTATGTAACTAGTCCTGTTAATTATTGTATCAATGATTAGTCCAGTCTATAACTGACTGTAATGTAGTTGTGTCATACCTAAGACGGTCGGAGCCATAGACATTTCCATTGTGAGTGTAATGTAGATGTGTCGTACCTAAGACATTTCCATTGTGAGTGTAATGTAGATGTGTCGTACCTAAGCCATTTCCATTGTGACTGTAATTTAGATGTGTCTAACCTAAGACATTTCCATTGTGAGTGTAATGTAGATGTGTAGTACCTAAGACATTTCCATTGTGACTGTAATGTAGATGTGTCGTACCTAAGACATTTCCATTGTGACTGTAATGTAGATGTGTCGTACCTAAGACATTTCCATTGTGACTGTAATGTAGATGTGTCGTACCTAAGACATTTCCATTGTGAGTGTAATGTAGATGTGTAGTACCTAAGACATTTCCATTGTGACTGTTATGTAGATGTGTCGTACCTAAGACATTTCCATTGTGACTGTAATGTAGATGTGTCGTACCTAAGACATTTCTTTTGTGACTGTTATGTAGATGTGTCGTACCTAAGACATTTCCATTGTGACTGTAATGTAGATGTGTCGTACCTAAGACATTTCTTTTGTGACTGTAATGTAGATGTGTCGTACCTAAGACGGTCGGAGCCATACACATGCAGCCGTACTGGGTGACAGAGTCAATATGGTAATCGGAGTTGATGGGGTAGTAGTCTGCTAGTTTTAGCATCTTCTTAAAGGCATCGTAGATGAAGATGAACGAAATGAGGCAAGAGAAGCCTTCCTCTGTGAACCGGGTAAAGTACTGCACCAAATAGCTAGCATCTGTAGCAACCAACACCAGGCAGTAGAACGCAGACCACAGACCAATCCAAAGCCGGAATTCTAGGTAGTCAAAGTCATTTTCTCTGGGGAGAAAGAGAGGCATAAACAGATGAGAGCGGAAAGAGAAAGAGAGGTATAAACAGATGAGAGCGGAAAGAGAAAGAGAGGTATAAACAGATGAGAGCGGAAAGAGAAAGAGAGGTATAAACAGATGAGAGTAGAAAGAGAAAGAGAGGTATAAACAGATGAGAGTAGAAAGAGAAAGAGAGGTATAAACAGATGAGAGCGGAAAGAGAAAGAGAGGTATAAACAGATGAGAGTAGAAAGAGAAAGAGAGGTATAAACAGATGAGAGTAGAAAGAGAAAGAGAGGTATAAACAGATGAGAGCGGAAAGAGAAAGAGAGGTATAAACAGATGAGAGTAGAAAGAGAAAGAGAGGTATAAACAGATGAGAGTAGAAAGAGAAAGAGAGGTATAAACAGATGAGAGCGGAAAGAGAAAGAGAGGTATAAACAGATGAGATTGCAAAGAGCCAGTTATGGATGTAAGAAGATTGAAAAAGGTATTCAAATGGATTTCTCTGCACTCCTCACATCAGCATGTCAACCAGATAACTTTGGAGTGATCAATGGTTAGTCTTGAACTCCAGAAATAAAACGTTTTTGTTATTTTGTTCATCTATATATTACGCTTACTTGCTGAAGTTGAAAAGCAGTCTCTCAAAGACAAGGACAGGTCCGGTACTGCTAAGTATTGTTAGAGGCTGACCAGCCAGCAAACAAAAGATCCCCCCAGATACAGCTGTACCGAGAAAGCTCTCTAATACTCCCTGGAACACAGGAGAATATAGTAGAACACAAAAGGGAGCAGAAACCTTTGGAATAAAGTGTCACCCTAAACCATTAGAAATGATGGTAAGAGGATACAAGTGTAATGAATTAATTAATTTAACCAATTAAAAGTAAGTGATGTAAGTGGATGCAACATGCTTCCAGTGGAAAATGAAAACAAGATAAGATTTGGGTTAGGGTTAACCCTAACCCTAAACTTCATTGTATTTTAAAGTGGAGGGGCTCTGAAACCACACTGTCAACCACAATAGACACATTGATTCCAATTAGAGTAGTTTGATTTTGTCTGTGATTATGTGAGTGTGTCGAAAGTGACAACTAGATAATTTCCATCTTTCAACTTATCTACATCATATAATGCCACATTATTGTAACATGCCACATCCACCACAACACTGCTGTTATTGTAACATGCCACATCCACCACAACACTGCTGTTATTGTAACATGCCACATCCACCACAACACTGCTGTTATTGGAACATGCCACATCCACCACAACACTGCTGTTATTGTAACATGCCACATCCACCACAACACTGCTATTATTGGAACATGCCACATCCACCACAACACTGCTGTTATTGTAACATGCCACATCCACCACAACACTGCTGTTATTGTAACATGCCACATCCACCACAACACTGCTGTTATTGTAACATGCCACATCCACCACAACACTGCTGTTATTGAAACATGCCACATCCACCACAACACTGCTGGTATTGTAACATGCCACATCCACCACAACACTGCTGTTATTGTAACATGCCACATCCACCACAACACTGCTATTATTGGAACATGCCACATCCACCACAACACTGCTATTATTGGAACATGCCACATCCACCACAACACTGCTGTTATTGTAACATGCCACATCCACCACAACACTGCTGTTATTGTAACATGCCACATCCACCACAACACTGCTGTTATTGAAACATGCCACATCCACCACAACACTGCTGGTATTGGAACATGCCACATCCACCACAACACTGCTGTTATTGAAACAAAAATGATTTAGCTGTAACTGTTAGGAATACGAAGTCTAGAAGTGCATCTTTAAGCAGAAAAATGCATTCGACATAAATGAGATATTCTTACCTGCATATTGTCGGTCGCATCTCCCAATAACCCTCCAAAGGTGATTGCATTAGTCACAGTTCCTAGGTAGATAAATAGGATGGCAGATAACGCCTGGATGTGGAGTGCATCGTAAAAATCACTGGCAAAGAATGGAGCTTTTCTTTTGATATCAAGTATGAGGCCACCACAAAACCTGAAAATGATGATGAAAACATGAACTTAGTTGCACAGTATTTAATTGTGTGTTTTGTAATGCTCGAGTCTAATGTGCCACTCACCTGCCCGTCTTCTTCAGCTCATTTCCCACATTATGTCCACCTCCCGCTCCTCCCCCCTCATGGGGCATGTCACCATTCATCTGTCCACTGTCTGCCCCTGAATAAATGTTCTTCCTGAGGAGACAATTTAAAGCAGACTACATGTTCTACCTGAGGAGACAATATAAAGCATACTCTACATGTTCTACCTGAGGAGACAATATAAAGCATACTCTACATGTTCTACCTGAGGAGACAATATAAAGCATACTCTATATGTTGTTTCTGAGGATAAATATAAAGAAGACTGTAACATAGAAGAGTATTGTAATCATATGATATTGGCCGGTAGAATACACTAAAAAATAAAATATTTACAAGATCAAATATAATAGGGACTTACACATGAATACATGATAGAAGATAATAATATAAAATACATGAGGTGAGAATATAGATTCATGTGCGACAGTTTAATATAAAACAACATGATATTTAACAGTGTATATAGTATATCATATGAGTAGATGCTAACCTCTTGTCGGCAGATGGCACAGATTTGGGTGGTTCTATTCTAATAGCTGGGTCCCATTCTCCTGGAGGTAGAACAATGACTTCATCTAGAAACTCATCAATGCCTGCCAGCAGATCCTCTCTGTCCTTGGCCTTGTAAGCTATGTCATGGAACACCTGTACAAGAGAAAACTGTTTATGTCTTCTAAAGACCAAGGGAGGTAAATTAACAAAACCTGGATGAGGGATTTATGTTGTTACTGAAATAAGTCTGTCTTAAATTCTCTCTGCTGAAGATTTCGTTTTAGTCATTTGTTGATATAAGATATTTCCTGTAGGAGGCTCTAGAAAGTCAAGAAAATGCTATAAAATGAGAACTTTTACCAATAATAGAAGCAATCTCTTTCTAACAAGATGGTGTCCATTGAATATAATATACAGCTAACTCATTTACATACTGTTGGTTGAAAATAAAAATGACTGAATTGAAAATTGACCGGATGTTTTTAGAAAAAACAACATATTCACATTTTACCTGACTGATTTATAGAGATTGGAGGATAGTTACTTGAATTAATTCTAAAGACAGCAAAGAAAATGTCCACTGGTTTAGGCATATGGCAGATATATTTGTAGCTTTTTTACAAACAGTCTATTACAGATGGTATATGGTTAGGGTTACAGTTAGGGTATTGTTTAATCTGCTGCATACCTCATCTGACATCAGTGTAGCAATGGCTCTTCCAATCTCATGATAAGACTTGGCTTTCCCTTTAGGTCCTAAAAGAATGAAGAGGAACCTGCGAGGGAAAAACTGACATTACTGAACAACGGCAAATTCTAAAATAACATAAATGGGGATATACACAGTTTTGTGCAAGTTACGTAGGTTACCCAAAAACAAAATGTTATAAGAAAAAATGTGTTGTGTTAGAAAGAACCTAGGCAAGTAAATGACACACTGGAAGATTCAATATGTTAGAAAGAACCTGGGCAAGTAAATGACAAACTGAAAGATTCAAAATGGTTCTCAGAATCTGATACCAAAGTACAATGGTAGTAATTTGTATAAAAAAACCTCTTTACATATGTACCTGGTGGGGACAGGAAGGGTTAGGGTTAGTGGCATTTGCTTTGTGGCATTTGTCCTAACCCTAACCCTAACCCTCTTTACATATGTACCTGGTGGGGACTGGAACCTCGGTCAAGGCTCCAAGCATCACAGCTTGCTGTAGACGGACAAATGCCACAAAGGGTGCATCCAGGAAGTCCACTTCTCCAACTAGAACATTTGATGCCTCTGCATCTCGAGGAAGCTTCTTCATAAACTTGTTTTTCAGCTGGAACAGAAAATCAATGAAAGCATTTAATATCATCTGTGGCCGAGCCAAATGTTGAGCTCTAATAGTATCTAGTGGGAACAGAAGAAGTTAAAATAGTATTACTTGAATCTGTGTTAGAGACAATAATAACACTTCAATCTGTGTTGCAGACAATATTATTATATATAAATAGAAAGATTGTGGAATTTTAGAGGAACTGGCTTTGATTTTAACAGGAACTAAACAGGGGTCCAAGGGAATTGAATTTAACTTGAATGAACTTAAGTCGATTAATAACCCCAATTTAAATGTCAGCATATTTGACTCTGTTCCATCCACCAATAAATCATTTTATTTTATAAATCCTTTTTTACAACAAAGTTGCTTTCACAAACACGCCTGAACCCGAGAGAGCATGCATCATCAAGTTGATACACAGCGGCAAGGAAAAACTCAGTGATGGGTTGAATTTAGAAAGAAACCTAGAGAGGAACCAGGCTGTGAGGGGTAGCCAGTCCTCTTCTGGCTTTGCTGGGTGAACTTAGTTATTTGAGTTTAATCATTATTAAATGCATTTTTCAATTGCAGAGAGTCTTATAAAACAGTCCAGGTCAAATAGAGTCAGAAAAGGGCCAACTGGGAGGGTTGAGGGTTTGGCAGATTGGAAGATAAAACATAGCATCAGATAGAATCCTTTCATGTGAGTCTTTTGTGTTAGCCTTCCTGGATTATCGATAACCCTGTTAGCCTTCCTGGATTATCGATAACCCTGTTAGCCATCTCATTTTGTAGATAACCCTGTTAGCCTTCCTGGATTATCGATAACCCTGTTAGCCATCTCATTTTGTAGATAACCCTGTTAGCCTTCCTGGATTATAGATAACCCTGATAGCCATCTCGTTTTGTAGATAACCCTGTTAGCCATCTCGTATTGTAGATAACCCTGATAGCCATCTCGTTTTGTAGATAACCCTGTTAGCCATCTCGTATTGTAGATAACCCTGTTAGCCATCTCGTATTGTAGATAACCCTGTTAGCCATCTCGTATTGTAGATAACCCTGTTAGCCATCTCGTATTGTAGATAACCCTGTTAGCCATCTCGTATTGTAGATAACCCTGTTAGCCATCTCGTATTGTAGATAACCCTGTTAGCCATCTCGTATTGTAGATAACCCTGTTAGCCATCTCGTATTGTAGATAACCCTGTTAGCCATCTCGTATTGTAGATAACCCTGTTAGCCATCTCGTATTGTAGATAACCCTGTTAGCCATCTCGTATTGTAGATAACCCTGTTAGCCATCTCGTTTTGTAGATAACCCTGTTAGCCATCTCGTATTGTAGATAACCCTGTTAGCCATCTCGTAGATAACCCTGTTAGATAACCCTGTTAGCCATCTCGTTTTAACCCTGTAGATAACCCTGTTAGCCATCTCGTTAGCCATCTCATGTAGATAACCCTGTTAGCCATCTCCTAGATAACCCTGTAGATAACCCTGTTAGCCATCTCGTCCCTGTTAGCCATCTCGTATTGTAGATAACCCTGTTAGCCATCTCGTATTGTAGATAACCCTGTTAGCCATCTCGTTATTGTAGATAACCCTGTTAGCCATCTCGTATTGTAGATAACCCTGTTAGCCATCTCGTAGATAACCCTGTTAGCCATCTCGTGTAGATAGAACCGTGTTAGCCATCTCGTTTTGTAGATAACCCTGTTAGCCATCTCGTATTGTAGATAACCCTGTTAGCCATCTCGTAAGATAACCCTGTTAGCCATCTCTCGTATTGTAGATAATCCCTGTTAGCCATCTCGTTTTGTAGATAACCCTGTTAGCCATCTCGTATCTCCTATGTAGATAACCCTGTTAGCCATCTCGTATTGTAGATAACCCTGTTAGCCATCTCGTATTGATAGAGCCATCTCGTTTGTAGATAACCCTGTTAGCCATCTCTCGTTTTGTAGATAACCCTGTTAGCCATCTCGTATTGTAGATAACCCTGTTAGCCATCTCGTATTGTAGATAACCCTGTTAGCCATCTCGTATTGTAGATAACCCTGTTAGCCATCTCGTTTTGTAGATAACCCTGTTAGCCATCTCGTTTTGTAGATAACCCTGTTAGCCATCTCGTTTGTAGATAACCCTGTTAGCCATCTCCATAACCCTGTTAGCCATCTCGTTTTGTAGATAACCCTTTAGCCATAGATAACCCTGTTAGCCATCTAACCCTGTTAGCCATCTCGTATTGTAGATAACCCTTTAGCCATCTCGTTTGTAGATAACCCTGTTAGCCATCTCGTAGATAATCCCTGTTAGCCATCTCGTATTGTAGATAACCCTGTTAGCCATCTCGTATTGTAGATAACCCTGTTAGCCATCTCGTATTGTAGATAACCCTGTTAGCCATCTCGTTTTGATAACCCTGTTAGCCATCTCGTATTGTAGATAACCCTGTTAGCCATCTCGTATTGTAGATAACCCTGTTAGCCATCTCGTTTTGTAGATAACCCTGTTAGCCATCTCGTATTGTAGATAACCCTGTTAGCCATCTCGTATTGTAGATAACCCTGTTAGCCATCTCGTATTGTAGATAACCCTGTTAGCCATCTCGTATTGTAGATAACCCTGTTAGCCATCTCGTTTTGTAGATAACCCTGTTAGCCATCTCGTATTGTAGATAACCCTGTTAGCCATCTCGTATTGTAGATAACCGTGTTAGCCATCTCGTATTGTAGATAACCGTGTTAGCCATCTCGTTTTGTAGATAACCCTGTTAGCCATCTCGTATTGTAGATAACCCTGTTAGCCATCTCCTATTGTAGATAACCCTGTTAGCCATCTCCTATTGTAGATAACCCTGTTAGCCATCTCGTATTGTAGATAACCCTGTTAGCCATCTCGTATTGTAGATAACCCTGTTAGCCATCTCGTATTGTAGATAACCCTGTTAGCCATCTCGTATTGTAGATAACCCTGTTAGCCATCTCGTTTTGTAGATAACCCTGATAGCCTATCTTGACCCTAGATAACCTTGTTAGCCATATTGGCCTGTAGATCACCCTGCTAACTTGTCTAGATTGTAGTCAACTATGTTAGCCTTTCTGGACAGTAGCTAATCCTATAAACCTTTCTGTAGCCTAGTGAACCATAATTTCATTCTTGGAGTCTAGCTAAACATATTTGCATGTCTGTACAGTCGCTAACCCTATTAGAATAATAATAGACAGAAATTTTTAGCTAAACAGATTGGTACTTCAATTACATTACAACCTCTGTTTGGGCTAATTAAATGAGAGTTCAAACAATATAAACTCACCTGATCTTTCTCTGGCTTGTCAGAGATGTCGTTCATACTGCTTGAGTTTAGGTTTCGCTGTGTGGTGTCGGGACTGCCTATAAAAGAAAAACAGCCTCTAAACTTACCAGCGTACTCTTCTGTAGCATAACTAAAAGGTAAGGAAAGGACACAGTGGACTAGATCTTTGCATTGTGGAAATACTGAAGAAGACAAGACATCAGCAATTGATAATGTACTACCATTGTAATATTTCAATGGCTCAATACCTCATAACTAGGGAACTATGGTACAGTTCTAGGGTACTAGGGTATCTAGGGAACTAGGGTACAGTTCTAGGGAACTATGGTACAGTTTGCTCAGTACCTCATAACTAGGGTACTAGGGTACAGTTCTAGGGTACTAGGGTACAGTTCTAGGGAACTATGGTACAGTTTGCTCAGTACCTCATAACTAGGGTACAGTTCTAGGGTAGTAGGGTACAGTTCGGATGGTCAGTCTGCTGCAGCCAGTGGAAAACTACATTTTATAGGAAGTAACTTTCAGAAAAACACAAACCCAAATATTTGGGAGTGAACAATATTCGGATTGGAGCTGATCTTACTAAAGTTTAGATGAAACCTGTCATTGTTGAATTACACCAATTGATTTCTCTGATGGGTATATATTTTGGTTAGTTAGTCATGAGGACATAGTGGTAAGGGTTTGGATGGTTAGCAATTATGAAATAAGAGTTGTGGTTTTGTTAGTTAACTATTGAGGACATAAAGGCTAATGTCTGGTTAGTTAGTCATGAGGACATAAAGGTTATGGTTGGGTGAATTAGTCATACTGGCATACAGTTAATGGTTTGGTAAAATATTCATGAGGATATAGATGAACAGGTTTACTAATTTAAAGATTTGGCTATAGGTGAACAGGTTTACTTATTTAGAGATTAGGCTATAGGTGAACAGGTTTACTAATTCATTGATGAGGATATAGGTGAACAGGTTTACTTATTTAGAGATTAGGCTATAGGTGAACAGGTTTACTAATTCATTGATGAGGATATAGGTGAACATGTTTACTTATTTAGAGATGAGGATATAGGTGAACAGGTTTACTTATTTAGTGATGAGGATGAAGGTGAACAGGTTTACTTATTTAGAGATTAGGATAAAGGTGAACAGGTTTACTTATTTAGTGATGAGGATAAAGGTGAACAGGTTTACTTATTTAGAGATGAGGATATAGGTGAACAGGTTTACTTTTTTATTGATGAGGATATAGGTGAACAGGTTTACTTATTTAGTGATGAGGATATAGGTGAACAGGTTTACTTTTTAGTGATGAGGATATAGGTGAACAGGTTTACTTATTTAGTGATGTGGATATAGGTGAACAGGTTTACTTATTTAGTGATGTGGATATAGGTGAACAGGTTTACTTTTTTAGTGATGAGGATATAGGTGAACAGGTTTACTTATTTAGTGATGTGGATATAGGTGAACAGGTTTACTTATTTAGAGATTAGGCTATAGGTGAACAGGTTTACTTTTTTAGTGATGTGGATATAGGTGAACAGGTTTACTTTTTTAGTGATGTGGATATAGGTGAACAGGTTTACTTATTTAGTGATGAGGATATAGGTGAACAGGTTTACTTTTTTAGTGATGAGGATATAGGTGAACAGGTTTACTTATTTAGTGATGAGGATTTAGGTGAACAGGTTTACTTATTTAGTGATGAGGATAAAGGTGAACAGGTTTACTTATTTAGTGATGAGGATATAGATGAACAGGTTTACTTATTTAGAGATTAGGCTATAGGTGAACAGGTTTACTTATTTAGAGATTAGGCTATAGGTGAACAGGTTTACTTATTTAGAGATTAGGCTATAGGTGAACAGGTTTACTTATTTAGTGATGAGGATATAGGTGAACAGGTTTACTTATTTAGTGATGAGGATATAGGTGAACAGGTTTACTTATTTAGTGATGAGGATAAAGGTGAACAGGTTTACTTATTTAGTGATGAGGATATAGATGAACAGGTTTACTTATTTAGAGATTAGGCTATAGGTGAACAGGTTTACTTATTTAGAGATTAGGCTATAGGTGAACAGGTTTACTTATTTATTGATGAGGATATAGGTGAACAGGTGTACTTATTTAGTGATGAGGATATAGGTGAACAGGTTTACTTATTTAGTGATGAGGATAAAGGTGAACAGGTTTACTTATTTAGTGATGAGGATATAGGTGAACAGGTTTACTTATTTAGTGATGAGGATATAGGTGAACAGGTTTACTTATTTAGTGATGAGGATATAGGTGAACAGGTTTACTTATTTAGTGATGAGGATAAAGGTGAACAGGTTTACTTATTTAGTGATGAGGATAAAGGTGAACAGGTTTACTTATTTAGTGATGAGGATAAAGGTGAACAGGTTTACTTATTTAGTGATGAGGATATAGGTGAACAGGTTTACTTATTTAGAGATTAGGCTATAGGTGAACAGGTTTACTTATTTATTGATGAGGATATAGGTGAACAGGTGTACTTATTTAGTGATGAGGATAAAGGTGAACAGGTTTACTTATTTAGTGATGAGGATAAAGGTGAACAGGTTTACTTATTTAGTGATGAGGATAAAGGTGAACAGGTTTACTTATTTAGTGATGAGGATAAAGGTGAACAGGTTTACTTATTTAGTGATGAGGATAAAGGTGAACAGGTTTACTTATTTAGTGATGAGGATAAAGGTGAACAGGTTTACTTATTTAGTGATGAGGATAAAGGTGAACAGGTTTACTTATTTAGTGATGAGGATATAGGTGAACAGGTCTACTTATTTAGTGATGAGGATATAGGTGAACAGGTTTACTTATTTAGTGATGAGGATAAAGGTGAACAGGTTTACTTATTTAGTGATGAGGATATAGGTGAACAGGTTTACTCATTTAGTGATGAGGATATAGGTGAACAGGTTTACTTATTTAGTGATGAGGATAAAGGTGAACAGGTTTACTTATTTAGTGATGAGGATATAGGTGAACAGGTTTACTTATTTAGTGATGAGGATAAAGGTGAACAGGTTTACTTATTTAGTGATGAGGATAAAGGTGAACAGGTCTACTTATTTAGTGATGAGGATATAGGTGAACAGGTTTACTTATTTAGTGATGAGGATAAAGGTGAACAGGTTTACTTATTTAGTGATGAGGATATAGGTGAACAGGTTTACTCATTTAGTGATGAGGATATAGGTGAACAGGTTTACTTATTTAGTGATGAGGATAAAGGTGAACAGGTTTACTTATTTAGTGATGAGGATATAGGTGAACAGGTTTACTTATTTAGTGATGAGGATAAAGGTGAACAGGTTTACTTATTTAGTGATGAGGATAAAGGTGAACAGGTCTACTTATTTAGTGATGAGGATATAGGTGAACAGGTTTACTTATTTAGTGATGAGGATATAGGTGAACAGGTTTACTTATTTAGTGATGAGGATATAGGTGAACAGGTTTACTCATTTAGTGATGAGGATATAGGTGAACAGGTTTACTTATTTAGTGATGAGGATAAAGGTGAACAGGTTTACTTATTTAGTGATGAGGATATAGGTGAACAGGTTTACTTATTTAGTGATGAGGATAAAGGTGAACAGGTTTACTTATTTAGTGATGAGGATAAAGGTGAACAGGTTTACTTATTTAGTGATGAGGATAAAGGTGAACAGGTTTACTTATTTAGTGATGAGGATAAAGGTGAACAGGTTTACTTATTTAGTGATGTGAATATGGGTGAACTGGTTTACTTATTTAGTGATGAGGATATAGGTGAACAGGTTTACTTATTTAGTGATGAGGATATAGGTGAACAGGTTTACTTATTTAGTGATGAGGATATAGGTGAACAGGTCTACTTATTTAGTGATGAGGATATAGGTGAACAGGTTTACTTATTTAGTGATGAGGATAAAGGTGAACAGGTTTACTTATTTAGTGATGAGGATAAAGGTGAACAGGTTTACTTATTTAGTGATGAGGATATAGGTGAACAGGTTTACTCATTTAGTGATGAGGATAAAGATGAACAGGTTTACTTATTTAGTGATGAGGATAAAGGTGAACAGGTTTACTTATTTAGTGATGAGGATAAAGGTGAACAGGTTTACTTATTTAGTGATGAGGATATAGGTGAACAGGTTTACTTGTTAGGTTCAGATGTGGTGATGAAGGTCAAATACAGTTTTATGACTTACTAAGGCCGTCCATGCTGGGACTTTTTGGGCCCTGCAGCTTCTCCATTGAGGTACGAACTGTCAGACAAGGCACTGAGTTTTCAAGTGGACCACGGGCTTTAGTGGTTGGGCAACCAGAACCCCACCGAAGGAATACAGAAGCAAGAGGAGGGCAAAAGGATGGAAAGAAAAAAAGGAAAGAAAACGAGTAAAGGAGTGGATTAAATGAAAATGAGTGTTAGTTAGGCAGGTAGAATCAGGGGCACTAGATGAACGTCAGAACCAAATACAAATGAGTGTTAGTTAGGCAGGTAGAATCAGTGGCACTAGATGAACGTCAGAACCAAATACAAATTAGTGTTAGTTAGGCAGGTAGAATCAGTGGCACTAGATGAACGTCAGACCCAAATACAAGCATTACACCACAAACGTTGATTCCAGCTGCTTCATTTGCTTTTTCCCTTAGTTTGTAACAATACATTTGGTCTAATATACATGCATTAGATATGTCATCTGATTCTAACCCTAACCCATTGTTTGATAGTTTACGTTTATAGTTAGATTAGTTCTCAAAAGTAGAAAAGCTCAAAAGCTAATTAAAATGTCCTTCTGACCTCTATATTATATTATTGGTATTATTATTGGTATTATTATTGGTATTATTATTGGTATTATTATTGGTATTATTATTGGTATTATTATTGGTATTATTATTGGTATTATTATTGGTATTATTATTGGTATTATTATTGGTATTATATTATTGGTATTATTATTGGTATTATTATTGGTATTATATTATTGGTATTATTATTGGTATTATTATTGGTATTATTATTGGTATTATTATTGGTATTATTATTGGTATTATTATTGGTATTATATTATTGGTATTATTATTGGTATTATATTATTGGTATTATTATTGGTATTATTATTGGTATTATATTATTGGTATTATTATTGGTATTATTATTGTTATTATTATTGGTATTATTATTGGTATTATTATTGGTATTATTATTGGTATTATTATTGGTATTATATTATTGGTATTATTATTGGTATTATTATTGGTATTATTATTGGTATTATTATTGGTATTATTATTGGTATTATATTATTGGTATTATTATTGGTATTATTATTGGTATTATTATTGGTATTATTATTGGTATTATATTATTGGTATTATATTATTGGTATTATTATTGGTATTATTATTGGTATTATTATTGGTATTATATTATTGGTATTATATTATTGGTATTATATTATTGGTATTATTATTGGTATTATTATTGGTATTATTATTGGTATTATATTATTGGTATTATTATTGGTATTATTATTGGTATTATTATTGGTATTATATTATTGGTATTATATTATTGGTATTATTATTGGTATTATTATTGGTATTATTATTGGTATTATTATTGGTATTATATTATTGGTATTATTATTGGTATTATTATTGGTATTATTATTATTGGTATTATTATTATTGGTATTATTATTGGTATTATTATTGGTATTATTATTGGTATTATATTATTGGTATTATTATTGGTATTATTATTGGTATTATATTATTGGTATTATTATTGGTATTATTATTGGTATTATTATTGGTATTATATTATTGGTATTATTATTGGTATTATTATTGGTATTATATTATTGGTATTATTATTGGTATTATTATTGGTATTATATTATTGGTATTATTATTGGTATTATTATTGGTATTATTATTGGTATTATATTATTGGTATTATTATTGGTATTATTATTGGTATTATTATTGGTATTATTATTGGTATTATATGTACACCATATCAGTATAACCCTAATAAATGGCATTGAATTCCACTGTTACAATGTGAATTTGGAACTTTACTAGAAGTTTACTGATGTCTGCATGTTATAAAGTTATTTTAAAGGTATTATAAGTACAACATAACATTTGTTTTTTGTATTATGTAAAGTCGAATATATTTTCTATGTGGAGCAGCGGGGGCGGTGTTGCATTCGCTTTACCGCATCGTTGTGATGAAAAGAGAGCTGAGCCGGAAGGCAAAATTTTCGATCTACCGGTCAATATTTGGACAACATGTTGTCAACATGCATGTCTGTCATTTGATTTAATAAAAATGCATTGCGATGATTATTATGTGTTTATTTGTGTGTGTATTTGTAGGGTAAACAGGTAGCTAAACTACTGTAGTTTCACTTTCCATGACACATCTTGTTAGTAATTTAGACTGTTCTGTAGTTTATCCACTGAACCTTGAAGCACAAGAAAAAGGATTTAGTGGGAAAGGATCATTTGGATTATAATTTTTAGCAAAATATGGATTGGGTTTATTGAAAGTCAGTAATGACTCTTAAAAGACTTTAAAGAGACTGCACCAATCTGGCACCTGTATTGTCATTATCCTAGTTGTTAAACAGCCTACTGTACCCATCTGGCACCTGTATTGTCATTATCCTGGTTGGTAAACAGCCTACTGTACCCATCTGGCACCTGTATTGTCATTATCCTGGTTGGTAAACAGCCTACTGGCACCTGTATTGTCATTATCCAGTCTGGCACCTGTATTGTCATTATCCTGCATTATCCACCTGGTCATTATCCTGGTAAACAGCCTACTGCCCATCTGGCACCTGTATCATTATCCTGGTTGGTAAACAGCCTTGTACCCATCTGGCACCTGCATTATCCTGGTTGGTAAACAGTTAATCTGGCACAGGCATTATCTAGTTGTTAAACCCATCCCATCTGGCACCTGTATTGTCATTATCCTAGTTGTTAAACAGCCTACTGTACCCATCTGGCACCTGTATTGTCATTATCCTGGTTGGTAAACAGACTACTGTACCCATCTGGCACCTGTATTGTCATTATCCTGGTTGGTAAACAGCCTACTGTACCCATCTGGCACCTGTATTGTCATTATCCTGGTTGGTAAACAGCCTACTGTACCCATCTGGCACCTGTATTGGCATTATCCTGGTTGGTAAACAGCCTACTGCACCCATCTGGCACCTGTATTGGCATTATCCTAGTTGTTAAACAGCCTACTGTACCCATCTGGCACATGTATTGTCATTATCCTGGTTGGTAAACAGACTACTGTACCCATCTGGCACCTGTATTGTCATTATCCTGGTTGGTAAACAGCCTACTGTACCCATCTGGCACCTGTATTGTCATTATCCTGGTTGGTAAACAGCCTACTGTACCCATCTGGCACCTGTATTGTCATTATCCTGGTTGGTAAACAGCCTACTGTACCCATCTGGCACCTGTATTGGCATTATCCTGGTTGGTAAACAGCCTACTGTACCCATCTGGCACCTGTATTGGCATTATCCTGGTTGGTAAACAGCCTACTGTACCCATCTGGCACCTGTATTGTCATTATCCTGGTTGGTAAACAGCCTACTGTACCCATCTGGCACCTGTATTGTCATTAATCTAGTTGGTAAACAGCCTACTGTACCCATCTGGCACCTGTATTGTCATTATCCTGGTTGGTAAACAGCCTACTGTACCCATCTGGCACCTGTATTGTCAATATCCTGGTTGGTAAACAGCCTACTTGCACTTGACACCGTCCTGCCAATGTCAGCCAGCGATCGTAGGTTTGACTTTTTTGTCTGGTGGCGATGTTTCCGTAGCAACGTGTATGTCACTTTGTCCTTCAGTGTCGCCTTGAGCAGTCCACTCTCTATCTGGCTCTCCGTGATCAAATCTAAGAGAGAGAACAATTGGAGAAATTGAGAAAATAAATATATTGATATTAATACTATTATAGTTAAAAGACAAAAACATCCACACTGTTTAGACATTTTCTATCTGGTAAGCAAGATAAAAATTGTTTTCCAAACATTACGGTATCAGGAGGAGTGAAATGTTTGCATTCTATTGTAAATATGCCCATGAAACACAGATAGTCAAACAAATAAAGTCCACAATTACGATTGTATATGTTCAATTCAAGCTATTAGACCCGGGGCAAAGTTGGCCTGGTGCGTAATTCAACTGTAAGCCTGACATATTACCTAATTTAGTGATTGACCAGTGTACATTACCTAATTTAGTGATTGACCAGTGTACATTACCTAATCTAGTGACTGACCAGTGTACATTACCTAATCTAGTGACTGACCAGTGTACATTACCTAATCTAGTGACTGACCAGTGTACATTACCTAATCTAGTGACTGACCAGTGTACATTACCTAATTTAGTGACTGACCAGTGTACATTACCTAATTTAGTGATTGACCAGTGTACATTACCTAATTTAGTGACTGACCAGTGTACATTACCTAATCTAGTGACTGACCAGTGTACATTACCTAATCTAGTGACTGACCAGTGTACATTACCTAATTTAGTGATTGACCAGTGTACATTACCTAATTTAGTGACTGACCAGTGTACATTACCTAATCTAGTGACTGACCAGTGTACATTACCTAATTTAGTGACTGACCAGTGTACATTACCTAATTTAGTGATTGACCAGTGTACATTACCTAATCTAGTGACTGACCAGTGTACATTACCTAATTTAGTGACTGACCAGTGTACATTACCTAATTTAGTGATTGACCAGTGTACATTACCTAATTTAGTGATTGACCAGTGTACATTACCTAATTTAGTGACTGACCAGTGTACATTACCTAATCTAGTGACTGACCAGTGTACATTACCTAATTTAGTGACTGACCAGTGTACATTACCTAATTTAGTGATTGACCAGTGTACATTACCTAATTTAGTGACTGACCAGTGTACATTACCTAATCTAGTGACTGACCAGTGTACATTATCTAATCTAGTGACTGACCAGTGTACATTACCTAATCTAGTGACTGACCAGTGTACATTACCTAATTTAGTGACTGACCAGTGTACATTACCTAATCTAGTGACTGACCAGTGTACATTACCTAATTTAGTGACTGACCAGTGTACATTACCTAATCTAGTGACTGACCAGTGTACATTACCTAATCTAGTGACTGACCAGTGTACATTACCTAATTTAGTGACTGACCAGTGTACATTACCTAATTTAGTGATTGACCAGTGTACATTACCTAATTTAGTGACTGACCAGTGTACATTACCTAATCTAGTGACTGACCAGTGTACATTACCTAATCTAGTGACTGACCAGTGTACATTACCTAATTTAGTGACTGACCAGTGTACATTACCTAATCTAGTGACTGACCAGTGTACATTACCTAATCTAGTGACTGACCAGTGTACATTACCTAATCTAGTGACTGACCAGTGTACATTACCTAATTTAGTGATTGACCAGTGTACATTACCTAATTTAGTGACTGACCAGTGTACATTACCTAATCTAGTGACTGACCAGTGTACATTATCTAATCTAGTGACTGACCAGTGTACATTACCTAATTTAGTGACTGACCAGTGTACATTACCTAATCTAGTGACTGACCAGTGTACATTACCTAATTTAGTGACTGACCAGTGTACATTACCTAATCTAGTGACTGACCAGTGTACATTACCTAATTTAGTGACTGACCAGTGTACATTACCTAATTTAGTGACTGACCAGTGTACATTACCTAATCTAGTGACTGACCAGTGTACATTACCTAATTTAGTGACTGACCAGTGTACATTACCTAATTTAGTGACTGACCAGTGTACATTACCTAATTTAGTGACTGACCAGTGTACATTACCTAATCTAGTGACTGACCAGTGTACATTACCTAATCTAGTGACTGACCAGTG
Organism: Dallia pectoralis; assembly: GCA_029465975.1. Taxonomy (NCBI): domain Eukaryota; kingdom Metazoa; phylum Chordata; class Actinopteri; order Esociformes; family Umbridae; genus Dallia; species Dallia pectoralis. Next base: position 93,431 of record CM055737.1, on the reverse strand, counting down.
TACATTACCTAATTTAGTGACTGACCAGTGTACATTACCTAATATAGTGACTGACCAGTGTACATTACCTAATCTAGTGACTGACCAGTGTACATTACCTAATTTAGTGACTGACCAGTGTACATTACCTAATCTAGTGACTGACCAGTGTACATTACCTAATATAGTGACTGACCAGTGTACATTACCTAATCTAGTGACTGACCAGTGTACATTACCTAATCTAGTGACTGACCAGTGTACATTACCTAATCTAGTGACTGACCAGTGTACATTACCTAATCTAGTGACTGACCAGTGTACATTATCTAATCTAGTGACTGACCAGTGTACATTATCTAATCTAGTGACTGACCAGTGTACATTATCTAATCTAGTGACTGACCAGTGTACATTATCTAATCTAGTGACTGGCCAGTGTACATTATCTAATCTAGTGACTGACCAGTGTACATTACCTAATCTAGTGACTGACCAGTGTACATTACCTAATCTAGTGACTGACCAGTGTACATTACCTAATCTAGTGACTGACCAGTGTACATTACCTAATTTAGTGACTGACCAGTGTACATTACCTAATTTAGTGACTGACCAGTGTACATTACCTAATTTAGTGACTGACCAGTGTACATTACCTAATCTAGTGACTGACCAGTGTACATTACCTAATCTAGTGACTGACCAGTGTACATTACCTAATCTAGTGACTGACCAGTGTACATTACCTAATCTAGTGACTGACCAGTGTACATTACCTAATCTAGTGACTGACCAGTGTACATTACCTAATCTAGTGACTGACCAGTGTACATTACCTAATCTAGTGACTGACCAGTGTACATTATCTAATCTAGTGACTGACCAGTGTACATTACCTAATCTAGTGACTGACCAGTGTACATTACCTAATCTAGTGACTGACCAGTGTACATTACCTAATCTAGTGACTGACCAGTGTACATTACCTAATCTAGTGACTGACCAGTGTACATTATCTAATCTAGTGACTGACAAGTGTACATTATCTAATCTAGTGACTGACCAGTGTACATTACCTAATCTAGTGACTGACCAGTGTACATTATCTAATCTAGTGACTGGCCAGTGTACATTATCTAATCTAGTGACTGACCAGTGTACATTACCTAATCTAGTGACTGACCAGTGTACATTACCTAATCTAGTGACTGACCAGTGTACATTATCTAATCTAGTGACTGACCAGTGTACATTACCTAATCTAGTGACTGACCAGTGTACATTACCTAATCTAGTGACTGACCAGTGTATATTATCTAATCTAGTGACTGACCAGTGTACATTATCTAATCTAGTGACTGACCAGTGTACATTATCTAATCTAGTGACTGACCAGTGTACATTATCTAATCTAGTGACTGACCAGTGTACATTACCTAATCTAGTGACTGACCAGTGTACATTACCTAATCTAGTGACTGACCAGTGTACATTACCTAATCTAGTGACTGACCAGTGTACATTACCTAATCTAGTGACTGACCAGTGTACATTATCTAATCTAGTGACTGACCAGTGTACATTACCTAATCTAGTGACTGACCAGTGTACATTATCTAATCTAGTGACTGACCAGTGTACATTACCTAATCTAGTGACTGACCAGTGTACATTATCTAATCTAGTGACTGACCAGTGTACATTACCTAATCTAGTGACTGACCAGTGTACATTATCTAATCTAGTGACTGACCAGTGTACATTACCTAATCTAGTGACTGACCAGTGTACATTATCTAATCTAGTGACTGACCAGTGTACATTATCTAATCTAGTGACTGACCAGTGTACATTATCTAATCTAGTGACTGACCAGTGTACATTATCTAATCTAGTGACTGACCAGTGTACATTACCTAATCTAGTGACTGACCAGGGTACATTACCTAATCTAGTGACTGACCAGTGTACATTACCTAATCTAGTGACTGACCAGTGTACATTATCTAATCTAGTGACTGACCAGTGTACATTATCTAATCTAGTGACTGACCAGTGTACATTACCTAATCTAGTGACTGACCAGTGTACATTATCTAATCTAGTGACTGACCAGTGTACATTATCTAATCTAGTGACTGACCAGTGTACATTACCTAATCTAGTGACTGACCAGTGTACATTACCTAATCTAGTGACTGACCAGTGTACATTATCTAATCTAGTGACTGACCAGTGTACATTACCTAATCTAGTGACTGACCAGTGTACATTACCTAATCTAGTGACTGACCAGTGTATATTATCTAATCTAGTGACTGACCAGTGTACATTATCTAATCTAGTGACTGACCTAATCTAGTGACTGACCAGTGTACATTATCTAATCTAGTGACTGACCAGTGTACATTATCTAATCTAGTGACTGACCAGTGTACATTACCTAATCTAGTGACTGACCAGTGTACATTACCTAATCTAGTGACTGACCAGTGTACATTATCTAATCTAGTGACTGACCAGTGTACATTACCTAATCTAGTGACTGACCAGTGTACATTATCTAATCTAGTGACTGACCAGTGTACATTACCTAATCTAGTGACTGACCAGTGTACATTATCTAATCTAGTGACTGACCAGTGTACATTACCTAATCTAGTGACTGACCAGTGTACATTACCTAATCTAGTGACTGACCAGTGTACATTACCTAATCTAGTGACTGACCAGTGTACATTACCTAATCTAGTGACTGACCAGTGTACATTACCTAATCTAGTGACTGACCAGTGTACATTACCTAATCTAGTGACTGACCAGTGTACATTATCTAATCTAGTGACTGACCAGTGTACATTACCTAATCTAGTGACTGACCAGTGTACATTATCTAATCTAGTGACTGACCAGTGTACATTACCTAATCTAGTGACTGACCAGTGTACATTATCTAATCTAGTGACTGACCAGTGTACATTATCTAATCTAGTGACTGACCAGTGTACATTACCTAATCTAGTGACTGACCAGTGTACATTACCTAATCTAGTGACTGACCAGTGTACATTATCTAATCTAGTGACTGACCAGTGTACATTACCTAATCTAGTGACTGACCAGTGTACATTATCTAATCTAGTGACTGACCAGTGTACATTACCTAATCTAGTGACTGACCAGTGTACATTATCTAATCTAGTGACTGACCAGTGTACATTATCTAATCTAGTGACTGACCAGTGTACATTATCTAATCTAGTGACTGACCAGTGTACATTACCTAATCTAGTGACTGACCAGTGTACATTACCTAATCTAGTGACTGACCAGTGTTAGCCATATTAACCCTAACCCTGTTCATTGAGTTTGTTAAAATGTCTGTTCTAACGCTGCAGCTAGTGGTCTGAAAAATGTGTTTGTAAACAGACTTGAACAGACAAATAAACTTGATTCTGATAATATCGTCATGGGTCTACTTTCATGTACAGATGTACATGCCTATTGTTTTGTATGCTACATCTGTTAGATTATTGCTGGGTTAGTCCTTCATGTATGACAGTGACATGTTACTAATCTAAAATGTAATCAAGTATCCCACCTCAATTTGAGAATTGCTCTCACCAACACAATATCAAGGCTTCAACGTCAGGTTCCTAACTTTACTTTCACCTCACTTTTTATTATTTAGTATTATGAGGATACTTTAATTCAGTCATATATTATTTTAATTTAATCTCTATCTTTTATGTGAAATTGAAAATCTAAACTCAATGATAATCCTTTGATTGACTAGAAATTCCTTGTCCAATTGTAAATACCAAAAGAATGATCACTTTGAATTTCCCAGTGCTCCATGCAAGCATCTTAACACAACATCTCCATACAGCTCAAACAAAAGGTCTATTTTTAAAAAAACGGGGTCAGAACACTGAACAAGGTTAGAAGCCCGAGGCTCTTTCTGAATGCTACTGCTTTTAATGACCAATCCTTCAGCTGGCTGACCTGCTAGCTGAGACAGGCATCTCTCAGCATAGCACACAGCATTAATACACATTAATCAACCTATATCATATAGTTTCCTCTTCATCTTCTCTCTCTTCTGTACACAGAGGTAACAAGCCAATGAAATGAGAGAAAAGGGAGAGATGAGTTGGGAAATGAAAGACGATGCAAAGAGAAATACAAGGATCTTCAATAAGAATGACACGACACCCCAAACACAGTGTTTTCAGAAAGTGTCTGCACATTTCTGCTTCCCTGTTGTACCTCAATTGTTACCATAAAACACATGTGTAAAGACAAGCTATACCATATCACACGTGTGTAGAGACAAGCTATACCATAGAACACATGTGTAAAGACAAGCCATACCATAGAACACGTGTGTAAAGACAAGCTATACCATAGAACACGTGTGTAAAGACAAGCTATACCATAGAACACGTGTGTAAAGACAATCTATACCATAGAACACGTGTGTAAAGACAAGCTATACCATAGAACACGTGTGTAAAGACAAGCTATACCATAGAACACGTGTGTAAAGACAAGCTATACCATAGAACACGTGTGTAAAGACAATCTATACCATAGAACACGTGTGTAAAGACAAGCTATACCATAGAACACGTGTGTAAAGACAAGCTATACCATATCACACGTGTGTAGAGACAAGCTATACCATATCACACGTGTGTAAAGACAAGCTATACCATAGAACACATGTGTAAAGACAAGCTATACCATAGAACACGTGTGTAAAGACAAGCTATACCATAGAACATGTGTGTAAAGACAAGCTATACCATAGAACACATGTTTAAAGACAAGCTATACCATAGAACACGTGTGTAAAGACAAGCTATACCATAGAACACGTGTGTAAAGACAAGCTATACCATAGAACACAGGTGTAAAGACAAGCTATACCATATCACACGTGTGTAGAGACAAGCTATACCATATCACACATGTGTAAAGACAAGCTATACCATAGAACACATGTGTAAAGACAAGCTATACCATAGAACACGTGTGTAAAGACAAGCTATACCATAGAACACATGTTTAAAGACAAGCTATACCATAGAACACGTGTGTAAAGACAAGCTATACCATAGAACACGTGTGTAAAGACAAGCTATACCATAGAACACAGGTGTAAAGACAAGCTATACCATATCACACGTGTGTAGAGACAAGCTATACCATATCACACATGTGTAAAGACAAGCTATACCATAGAACACATGTGTAAAGACAAGCTATACCATAGAACACGTGTGTAAAGACAAGCTATACCATAGAACACGTGTGTAAAGACAAGCTATACCATAGAACACAGGTGTAAAGACAACTGGTGTGCTGCCCATGGTATTACTGTACTTGGCCAGCTTAGTTGCCTGGCCAGAACCCCATAGAAAATCTACCATCATGAGGAAATTTTGATACACCAGACTTAACAATACAGACAAGCTGAAGGCTATTATCAAGGCAACCTGGGCTTCCATAACACCTCAGCTGTAACACAGGCTGATTGGCTCCATCCTATGACACATTAGAGCAAAAGGAGCCCTGTCAACATATAGAGTGCATTAATAAAAAAAAAAAATATTTCATTCTATATTGTAATATTTTGAGATACTGGATTATTGAACCCAGGACATCATACATACAGAGCATGAACTCTACCACTAACTTTGCCATAATGAACAAACAAAAAAAATACAAAGACATAAAATAGATTAGAAAACAGAACAGACGTTACACATAACAAGGATGGACAGGATACACTGAGGAAACAGAAACTTAAATAAGTTTCATGATGATGGAAATCAGGTGTGGGCAATACAAGAAAAAAACATATGTCCATTATGATATGAAGCAGAGAGGGCATTGGATACACTGACATGGCTGGCAGCCAATCAAGAATGTGACAATTAAAACAAAACATTTTGATTAATGATTTAGTTACACACTTGGCACCATAACTAGACACAGTAATCTGTAATATTATTAGTCAAAATGTGTTCTGTGATCATTATATGATCAGTGATTCTATTGGTCATAATCTAATCAGTGATCCTATTTGTTTTAATCTAATCAGTGATCCTACTCGTTATAATCTAATCAGCGATCCAATTAGTGATAATGTAATCAGTAATCATATTGATCATAACATAATGAGTAATATTATTGGTCATAATCTAATCAGTGATCCTGTTGGATATAATGTGATCAGTAATTATATTGATCATATTGTAATCTGTGATCATATTTCTATTGGTTGTAATATGATCAGTGATCCTATTGGCCATAATCTAATCAGTTATCCTATTTGTTATAATGTAATCAGTAATCATATTGGTCAAAATGTAATGAGTATTATCATTGGTCATAATGTGATTAGTGAACTTTTGGCCCTAATTTAGGGTTAGGGTTAATTTTAGGTCATGATTGGTTACAGAAATTAAGTGATAATAGAGTATCATCAACATTTAGTTAGTGTCATGTTGTCATACTGTGGTCAATGATTCAAATAAAAATGAGCTTTATTAGTAAATTAACACAAACAAGGGATTTGATCCATGGTCTCAATGTAGTTGTGGAAAATATTGTAGTAATTTAATAAGTACTTAGTATTAATATGGTAATATCATCAGTAATACCATTTTAATTAAATCGCAATGAAAACATGATGACAATGTAGCTAAGGTCTGTTCTTACCAACAACCTGCGTCAGCGTTGAAGCCTCCAGTTCCAGCATTATGGTTCCCTTCTCTATGCAGGCACGCAGCTCCATCAGGCTATGGAGAGACAGGGTGGCCACGTGAGGTTTGCTCCAACGCTCTCCTCCCTTCTCCACCTTCTCTTCAAACTTGATCCACCTAAAGGAAGTAGGCAGGGGCACATTAAAACAGTTTTAGAGTCATTACAATGACAGCCCTGACTCCCAATATATATACAATGTTGTTACCAGAGTTTCTATATAATATTGGAACCAGTGTTTATTTAACATAACAGTACCAGTATTTACACACCATGTCACTACTAGAGTTTCTACACCACATTGGTACTAAAGTTTATAAAAAAACGCCACTACAACCACCAAAAATGAACTTTCCAAAAGTTGATAGAATTCACCACTGTCAGACTTTATTAAACAATTTTAAACTCCATATCAATGGATCTCCACAAATGGTTAATAATTCCAAACGTCACAAAAAAAATTCAAAAGTGAACACTAGATGCATCTATTTTCAACCACTATAGACCTATATCAAGTCTACCCTTTATAGGTTGTCTTCAATCAATCAATTCAGCAAATTTGTTAACTCAAACTGACTTTTAGACACATTTCAATCACGCTTCAGACCTAATCATAGTGCTGTTTTAGCAAAGGAGCAACGGATTGGAATTTAAATTGACTGTAAAATGTTGGCATCAGGGTGTATATACAGTGTTAGGCTTAAGGTTAGGGTTAGGGTTGAGCTAAAATCATACCTGGCCATATGTCTTCAGTGTTAGGGTTAGGGTTACGGTTGGGCTAGGATCATACCTGGCCATATGTCTACAGTGTTAGGGTTAGGGTTACGGTTGGGCTAGGATCATACCTGGCCATATATGTACAGTGTTAGGGTTACGGTTGGGCTAGGATCATACCTGGCCATATGTCTACAGTGTTAGGGTTGGGGTCGAATCATACCTGGCAGTCTCCTTCCACTCCATCTCTTGACCATCCACAGAGAGCAGCTCATCCAGCTCAGTAAAGAGTTGAGGAGGTGATGGTCCATCATCATCGTCTCCAAGCATAATCCGGATCCTCTCACCACCCGGAGAGACTGGAGAGAAAGGAAAGATATTGCGGCTGACAAGCTGCTTCCCGTGTATCTTGGGCTTTCCTTCATCTCCTAACCCATTCATCTGTGTTGCTGGGGCCAGCTGGCCAACTCTGAGAACCAAAGGCGGTGGAGGGATTGTAACAGGAACTTCTCCATCCCTAGTCTCTAGTGGAATTTTCACCACTTTCTCAATATCGCTGTCTTCTTCCCTTTCTTCACCCTCCTCATCTTCCAGCTTGTTGTTGTTGCTCTCAGACATCACTGGATTTTTTCACTGCCAACTGTGTACAAAGTAGGGGTTTGCTAGGTAGGGACCCTAAACCGAAACGTCACTTCTGAACACAACACTGGTGTAAAGAACTAGACTAACCACCAGCTAAATCTGCATTAAGAACACAACTCTGGAAAAGTAAATATAGTGTTTCTTCTGTCACTGTTGCAACAATCTGCCCCAGGTAGAGGAAGAGGCAAGGGGTTCGGCCTAACCCCCCCCAATACACGCAGCTCAAATAGAACCCCTTTGCATTGGATTGGGCACCAAGTCCCCCTCTTCCACCCCCTCACCCCTTATCCAAAATGTAACCACTTCCCATTGGTTCCCAGCTTGGCATACAGCCAGAAGTCCCTCATTAACAACTAGGAAATGTTTCACAAACTTCCCATTCCTTCTCTTTTGTCATCTAATTTGAATATTTAGTCAAGCATCAGTACCCATATAAAACTCTGACCATGTAACACAATCTGACCATGTAACACACTAAGCATAAAACACACAACAACCTTATAACACTCTGATATAGTCTTAGTCCCCTAAATGTCCAACTAAAGCTATTAATTAGGTAAATGTGTTTATTTGTTAAATTCATTTTGCAAATAGACACTAACTAAATACATTGTATTCATTCCACTTTCAGGTGCCATAAAATACAATCTCACCACATCATAGAGTGTCACCATATAATATAATCTGACCACATCATACAGTGTGACCATATAATACAATCTGACCACATCATACAGTGTGACCATATAATACAATCTGACCACATCATAGAGTGTGACCATATAATACAATCTGACCACATCATACAGTGTGACCATATAATATAGTCTAACCACATCATACGGTGTGACCATATAATACAATCTGACCATATGATATAATCTGACCACATCATACAGTGTGACCATATAATACAATCTGACCACATCATAGAGTGTCACCACATCATACAGTCTGACCATATAATACAATCTGACCACATCATACAGTGTGAGCATATAACACAATCTGACCACATCATACAGTGTGACCTTATAATACAATCTGACCATATAATACAATCTGACCACATCATACAATCTGACCACATCATACAGTGTGACCATATAATACAATCTCACCACATCATACAGTGTGACCTTATAATACAATCTGACCATATAATACAATCTGACCACATCATACAATCTGACCACATCATACAGTGTGACCATATAATACAATCTCACCACATCATACAGTGTGACCTTATAATACAATCTGACCATATAATACAATCTGACCACATCATACAGTATGACCATATAATACAATCTGACCACATCATACAGTATGACCATATAATACAATCTGACCACATCATACAGTATGACCATATAATACAATCTGACCACATCATACAGTGTGCCCTTATAATACAATCTGACCACATCATACAGTGTGACCATTTAGTCACAGCCTGCACAGTTTATATTTTTATTATATAAAACCGACGGAAAATGTTTTCTAATTAAATTTCAAGACTTGCTAGAAGTATTGCAGACTTATTCAGAATAACATAAAGATGCTCTTCAAATCTTTGCCCTCTAATCATATAATGGATTTTACACTAATCTTATTATCATGAGATAATGATTTTGTAGGGCAGTCCGAATGTTGTTAGTTTTGAATTCCTAATTAATGGTTGGCTTTCACATCCTTGCATTCTTATGTGTTTTTTGCCAAATCTCAGTTTATTTTTGGCATAAATTTTATAGGTAAGTATGCAAATAACACATTCTTATTTATAGCAACAACCTGAGATGAACTGTCTTGCTCAAGGACAGAAAGACAGTTTTTTAATAAATGTAGAACAGAACTTTATTGAAAAAAATAAAAGTGGCTTTTCCGGGCCTGCCTTTGAATCTAGATGTGGGAGACACACGATGTGCTGGTCACCAACGACAAATACATATATTTAAAATACAGTCATATTATTAGCCTGATTTTCACTTTGCTCTAACATGCGAGTTTCACGATCTGATCTGATCACTATAATACAATCAGTCAGGTCAATGATTGTCTTGTCTAAACAATGTACCACCATTGTCTTTTGTACATCAGCTGTTTTGATCTTGTGACTAGATTAGCGTTTGCCTCCCTGTTTGCAAATGATTTGACTGAAGTTCATTCAAAATAGTGTAAGCAAGCAAGCAAGTTTATTTATATAGCACAATTCATACATAGAAGCAATTCAATGTGCTTTACAGAGGAAAATAATAATAAAATGATAAAATACATGCTTTTATCAGAATAAAAAAATTAAAAATAAAACACATGCATTTTATAACAATCTGTAATGCTGAAGTGACGGCATATGCATCCTAGGGCTCCCACCAGGCTCGCTACATTACCCCCAACAAACAGGAGAGCGTGTCCTCACGCTTCACTTGTCCAAAGTCCCTCACGGAGACACCCCTCTCAGATGGCCCTCGTTGCCAATCCCACACCAATATAGCGTCCGGCGGGGGGAATTGAACCAGAATAAAGAATTCAAAATAGTGTATTCATTTCAAAAAGCACTACTCCTGTTATTTATAAGTTTATACAGAGTGTTTAATTAACATGTCTTACCATCTACTTCTGTTAGAGAAGTTATATAATAATTTAACAGCAGGGAGGTAATGCGGACCTGCATACCACATGGTCTAGAAGTAAGAATTGTACAAAAACGGAACATATCATGTTGTGAGACTTATCTGGCAAACAGCTGTACATCTGGCCATACAGTTGTACATCTGGCCATACAGTTGTACATCTGGCCATACAGTTGTACATCTGGCCATACAGTTGTACATCTGGCCATACAGTTGTACATCTGGCCATACAGTTGTACATCTGGCCATACAGTTGTACATCTGGCCATACAGTTGTACATCTGGCCATACAGTTGTACATCTGGCCATACAGTTGTACATCTGGCCATACAGTTGTACATCTGGCCATACAGTTGTACATCTGGCCATACAGTTGTACATCTGGCCATACAGTTGTACATCTGGCCATACAGTTGTACATCTGGCCATACAGTTGTACATCTGGCCATACAGTTGTACAGCTGGCCATACAGTTGTACAGCTGGCCATACAGTTGTACATCTGGCCATACAGTTGTACATCTGGCCATACAGTTGTACATCTGGCCATACAGTTGTACATCTGGCCATACAGTTGTACAGCTGGCCATACAGTTGTACATCTGGCCATAAAGTTGTACATCTAATAGCTGACTATACAGTTGCACATCTAATCAAGTTTATTTTTGTTTTTCTCATTACTGACATTCCACCAGGACAGACCGCATCAAGATGCTTATTAATCATTACAAAGACACCATTGTGCAAAAAATCCTTTCTTTTTTACTTGCAATTCAGCCAATGGTGAATATCAATACAACAACATCCTACTGGTGAATATCAATACAACAACATCCTACTGGTGAATATCAATACAACAACATCCTACTGGTGAATATCAATACAACAACATCCTACTGGTGAATATCAATACAACAACATCCTACTGGTGAATATCAATACAACAACATCCTACTGGTGAATATCAATACAACAACATCCTACTGGTGAATATCAATACAACAACATCCTACTGGTGAATATCAATACAACAACATCCTACTGGTGAATATCAATACAACAACATCCTACTGGTGAATATCAATACAACAACATCCTACTGGTGAATATCAATACAACAACATCCTACTGGTGAATATCAATACAACAACATCCTACTGGTGAATATCAATACAACAACATCCTACTGGTGAATATCAATACAACAACATCCTACTGGTGAATATCAATACAACAACATCCTACTGGTGAATATCAATACAACAACATCCTACTGGTGAATATCAATACAACAACATCCTACTGGTGAATATCAATACAACAACATCCCACTGGTGAATATCAATACAACAACATCCTACTAATATCTCCTACTGGTGAATATCAATACAACAACATCCTACTGGTGAATATCAATACAACAACATCCTACTGGTGAATATCAATACAACAACATCCTACTGGTGAATATCAATACAACAACATCCTACTGGTGAATATCAATACAACAACATCCTACTGGTGAATATCAATACAACAACATCCTACTGGTGAATATCAATACAACAACATCCTACTGGTGAATATCAATACAACAACATCCTACTGGTGAATATCAATACAACAACATCCTACTGGTGAATATCAATACAACAACATCCTACTGGTGAATATCAATACAACAACATCCTACTGGTGAATATCAATACAACAACATCCTACTGGTGAATATCAATACAACAACATCCTACTGGTGAATATCAATACAACAACATCCTACTGGTGAATATCAATACAACAACATCCTACTGGTGAATATCAATACAACAACATCCTACTGGTGAATATCAATACAACAACATCCTACTGGTGAATATCAATACAACAACATCCTACTGGTGAATATCAATACAACAACATCCTACTGGTGAATATCAATACAACAACATCCTACTGGTGAATATCAATACAACAACATCCTACTGGTGAATATCAATACAACAACATCCTACTGGTGAATATCAATACAACAACATCCTACTGGTGAATATCAATCAACAACATCCTACTGGTGAATATCAATACAACAACATCCTACTGGTGAATATCAATACAACAACATCCTACTGGTGAATATCAATACAACAACATCCTACTGGTGAATATCAATACAACAACATCCTACTGGTGAATATCAATACAACAACATCCTACTGGTGAATATCAATACAACAACATCCTACTGGTGAATATCAATACAACAACATCCTACTGGTGAATATCAATACAACAACATCCTACTGGTGAATATCAATACAACAACATCCTACTGGTGAATATCAATACAACAACATCCTACTGGTGAATATCAATACAACAACATCCTACTGGTGAATATCAATACAACAACATCCTACTGGTGAATATCAATACAACAACATCCTACTGGTGAATATCAATACAACAACATCCTACTGGTGAATATCAATACAACAACATCCTACTGGTGAATATCAATACAACAACATCCTACTGGTGAATATCAATACAACAACATCCTACTGGTGAATATCAATACAACAACATCCTACTGGTGAATATCAATACAACAACATCCTACTGGTGAATATCAATACAACAACATCCTACTGGTGAATATCAATACAACAACATCCTACTGGTGAATATCAATACAACAACATCCTACTGGTGAATATCAATACAACAACATCCTACTGGTGAATATCAATACAACAACATCCTACTGGTGAATATCAATATCAATACAACAACATCCTACTGGTGAATATCAATACAACAACATCCTACTGGTGAATATCAATACAACAACATCCTACTGGTGAATATCAATACAACAACATCCTACTGGTGAATATCAATACAACAACATCCTACTGGTGAATATCAATACAACAACATCCTACTGGTGAATATCAATACAACAACATCCTACTGGTGAATATCAATACAACAACATCCTACTGGTGAATATCAATACAACAACATCCTACTGGTGAATATCAATACAACAACATCCTACTGGTGAATATCAATACAACAACATCCTACTGGTGAATATCAATACAACAACATCCCACTGGTGAATATCAATACAACAACATCCCACTGGTGAATATCAATACAACAACATCCCACTGGTGAATATCAATACAACAACATCCTGGTGAATATCAATACAACAACATCCTACTGGTGAATATCAATACAACAACATCCTACTGGTGAATATCAATACAACAACATCCTACTGGTGAATATCAATACAACAACATCCTACTGGTGAATATCAATACAACAACATCCTACTGGTGAATATCAATACAACAACATCCTACTGGTGAATATCAATACCACAACATCCCACTGGTGAATATCAATACCACAACATAGTACCATATGATGGTAGGAAACAGTTCAGAACTGTGTACTATAGTACCATATGATGGGGTTGCTTTGTTAGCCCACCAATTCCCCAGATAAAAGAGAGCAGGAGAGAGAAAGATACCAGAGTGTGGAAAAGAAAAAAGATGGGAAAGAACCAAAAGAATAGATATAAATGAAAATACCATCATTCAAACATGTTTCAAAGCATTGTGCACTGTAGCCAAGAGCCACAGATACACAAAGAGGACTTTGTCCTGCAGCAGAGGCTGATGGGAAAGCAGAAATGGAAGAATGCCCGCTGCCCAGTGAGAGTTTAGCTGCCACTCTACTGATTTAGTCCCACTCTTACTTCCAGTATAACATGTACCACACAAACACTTCTCATCATCACACATCTGCCCTCCCCTTACTGAAATATTTGACGTATGTATAACGTTATAAAACATTTTATTTTGTAATAAAACCCCTAATCCTTTGTCTGCACTAACACTAACCCCTAATCCGTTATGTCTGCACTAACACTAACCCCTAATCCTTTATGTCTGCACTAACACTAACCCCTAATCCTTTATGTCTGCACTAACCCTAAACCCTAATCCTTTAAGTCTGCACTAACACTAACCCCTAATCCTTTGTCTGCACTAACCCCTAATCCTTTATGTCTGCACTAACACTAACCCCTAATCCTTTGTCTGCACTAACACTAACCTCTAATCCTTTATGTCTGCACTAACACTAACCCCTAATCCTTTATGTCTGCACTAGCCCTAACCCCTAATCCTTTAAGTCTGCACTAACACTAACCCCTAATCCGTTATGTCTGCACTAACACTAACCCCTAATCCGTTATGTCTGCACAAACCCCTAATCCTTAATGTCTGCACTAACACTAACCCCTAATCCTTTAGGTCTGCACTAACACTAAGCCCTAATCCTTTAGGTCTACACTAACACTAACCCCTAATCCTTTAGGTCTACACTAACACTAACCCCTAATCCGTTATGTCTGCACTAACACTAACCCCTAATCCGTTATGTCTGCACTAATCCTAACCCCTAATCCTTTATGTCTGCACTAACCCTAACCCCTAATCCTTTGTCTGCACTAACACTAACCCCTAATCCTTTATGTCTGCACTAACACTAACCCCTAATCCGTTATGTCTGCACTAATCCTAACCCCTAATCCTTTATGTCTGCACTAACACTAACCCCTAATCCTTTAGGTCTATACTAACACTAACCCCTAATCCGTTATGTCTGCACTAACACTAACCCCTAATCCGTTATGTCTGCACTAACACTAACCCCTAATCCGTTATGTCTGCACTAACACTAACCCCTAATCCTTTGTCTGCACTAACCCTAAACCCTAATCCTTTATGTCTGCACTAATCCTAAACCCTAATCCTTTGTCTGCACTAACACTAACCCCTAATCCTTTATGTCTGCACTAACCCTAACCCCTAATCCGTTATGTCTGCACTAACCCTAACCCCTAATCCTTTGTCTGCACTAACACTAACCCCTAATCCTTTGTCTGCACTAACCCCTAACCCACACCTTTAGCAGCTGGCTGAACAGTCCTATTGGTTTAGTCACAGGGGGGACTTGTTTTATTCGGGCATTGCTGAAACAACAACAAAACAAATATTTCTGATATGTTTTCTTCACTGCTTGAGATGTTTTTTTTTTTTACTCTACACAAATAGTGTTGCATGAACAGCATACCCAGTTGATAAATATAATACTGCAGTGATCCAAGCCTGAATGAGTTGTCAGAGTCCTTGTAATGTTTGATATATTCAGGCAATGAGACACAAGAGGAATGATATAGGGTTAGGGCCAAAATCCCATAATTAAGAGCTGTCTTGAAATTGCACTTAGCTGAGCTGTATTTGCAACATAACACAAACTCCCATGATGCTGTATTGCTAATATAAACACATTACTAACACAAATACAACAGTAAAACGTTGTAGTGATGTAACATTCGTGACAAGCCACCCATTAAAATAGATGACACGATACATTTTATTAGCAACTGCATGCTAACCCTAAAGGCAGACAGATTGAATCAAGCAAACTCAACTATACAATTAATTAAACAATCCCAACACAAATTCTGTATTTCAGTATTACATCTGTTTTCCCACCCCTGGCTGTTACGACATACAGACCAGGGAAGAGTGTTTTTTAAAATGTCTATACAGCTGAGTAAAGAATTACCATCTGCAGATGTCAAGACTCTAGGCAGTGAAAATCAGAAAATAACAAATACCAAAGGGCCCCATTTTAAACAACATTCTTCACTTTACCGCAGTTTGAAGAGCCAGTCTGATTGTGTGTATATTTATTGTATTGAAACAACCATTTACAAGCCTCCAAGGAACGTAGAGGGTTAGGGGTTAGCAGCAAGCTAGCTGGTCAACATAGCATTTACTGCAGAAGACACTCATGATCACAACTGGCTACATGGTACATTTGTAGAAGATTCAGAAACACAACATCTCAAACTTAACCAGTCAGTCAGCGTGCCACCATGTAGATGTGTCACTCTATAACTCTGAAGTAATGAAGCCACCATGTAGATGTGTCACTCTGTAACTCTGAAGTAATGAAGCTACCATGTAGATGTGTCACTCTATAACTCTGAAGTAATGAAGCTACCATGTAGATGTGTCACTCTATAACTCTGAAGTAATGAAGCTACGATGTAGATGTGTCACTCTATAACTCTGAAGTAATGAAGCTACCATGTAGATGTGTCACTCTGTAACTCTGAAGTAATGAAGCTACGATGTAGATGTGTCTCTCTATAACACTGAAGTAATGAAGCTACCATGTAGATGTGTCACTCTATAACACTGAAGTCATGAAGCTACCATGTAGATGTGTCACTCTATAACTCTGAAGTAATGAAGCTACGATGTAGATGTGTCACTCTATAACTCTGAAGTAATGAAGCTACCATGTAGATGTGTCACTCTATAACTCTGAAGTAATGAAGCTACCATGTAGATGTGTCACTCTATAACGCTGAAGTAATGAAGCTACCATGTAGATGTGTCACTCTATAACTCTGAAGTAATGAAGCTACCATGTAGATGTGTCACTCTATAACTCTGAAGTAATGAAGCTACGATGTAGATGTGTCACTGTAAAACACAGGCATCCACTAGGTTGGTTATCCACTACTATCCAAATAATTGTATTTGCTGTTTTACATGATTTATGTTTTAAAAAAACACATTTTATTTTATTGTTTTTAGTGTTTCGTTATCATAATACCAGGCACCACTGTAAATTAGGGTTAGTTTTTTTGTATACATAAATAAATAAAAGATAATGCTTTAGATAAGGTAGGAATCAATCAGGAATAAAATGTTTGAATGATTAGAATGACGATAATTGGTTTGACTTGTATGGATATACCTAGACACAAATTTTGATTACGGCTAGAAAATAATTAAACAGGTTATCTGGGTCGGGGTCATGGTAAAATTTGCTAAAATAATATTTTATAAGATACAGTGACTCTTCTTAGATTGTAGGATAAAAGTCAGGACAAAATAGCTTCTTTATTTGCTAGCTCAGTCATACAGAGTCGTACAGAAATAGTGAATAAATAGTGGGAGTGAATGTGGGAGGGGCCCTAACCCTTTACTCCTTCCAGAAAAAACCTGATTTTGGTGGGGCTATCTTACAAATTGGCTCACCCATTCCCTCTGCCTGACTGGACTGATCAGTGATTGGCTGCCTAAGAGGAGAGATCAGTGATCCTCTGACAGTCGAGTGAGCAGTGACTGGCTGCCTAAGTGTTGTCACCAAAACTGGGGGTCTTAGACACTTCAAGGCGATATTAAGGCAATAGTTGGTTGGTTGGTTAGAGTTAGGGTTAGACTAACAGGGAGATGTTAAGGCAATACTTGGTTAGGGTTAGACTAACAGGGAGTTGTTAAGGCAATAGTTGGTTAGGGTTAGGGTAACAGGAAGATTAACAGGGTTAGGGTAACAGGGAGTCCATTGGCTGGTAATTTGGCCTGATGTGTGTTTTGGTAGCACTTACTGAGCGGTTTGAGGATGTTGTTTCTAGCCTCATCATTGTTTTCTGTGTCTGACTTGTCAGAGGCGTTTTCCGTCAGACAATCCTTCCTGTCCTTGTGGCTGCCTCTCCGGCGGTGACGTCTCCGACGTCTGTAGCTTTTTGGCATTTGCACACCGATGTAGATAGTGTGGTGACCTGGTGGGTAGAGGGAGACAGAATGGGTTAAGTAGATGGTGGTTTATATAGTGAGGTAGATGGTGGTTTATATAGTGAGGTAGATGGTGGTTTATATAGTGAGGTAGATGGTGGATGGTGGTTTATATAGTGAGGTAGATGGTGGTTTATATAGTGGGGTTGATGATGGTTTATATAGATGATGGTTTATATAGTGAGGTAGATGGTGGTTTATATAGTGAGGTAGATGGTGGTTTATATAGTGAGGGATGGTTTTATATAGTGAGGTAGATGGTTTTTTTATATAGATAGATGGTGGTTTATATAGTGAGGTAGATGGTGGTTTATATAGTGAGGATGGTGGTTTAGATGGTGGTTTTATATAGTGAGGTAGATGGTGGTTTATATAGTGAGGTAGATGGTGGTTTATATAGTGAGGTAGATGGTGGTTTATATAGTGAGGTAGATGGTGGTTTATATAGTGAGGTAGATGGTGGTTTATATAGTGAGGTAGATGGTGGTTTAGATGATGGTGGTTTATATAGTGAGGTAGATGGTGGTTTATATAGTGAGGTAGATGGTGGTTTATATAGTGAGGTAGATGGTGGTTTATATAGTGAGGTAGATGGTGGTTTATATAGTGAGGTAGATGGTGGTTTATATAGTGAGGTAGATGGTGGTTTATATAGTGAGGTAGATGGTGGTTTATATAGTGAGGTAGATGGTGGTTTATATAGATAGATGGTGGTTTTATATAGTGAGGTAGATGGTGGTTTATATAGTGAGGTAGATGGTGGTTTATATAGTGAGGTAGATGGTGGTTTATATAGTGAGGTAGATGGTGGTTTATATAGTGAGGTAGATGGTGGTTTATAGTGAGGTAGATGATGGTTTTATATAGTGAGGTAGATGGTGGTTTATATAGTGAGGTAGATGGTGGTTTATATAGTGAGGTAGATGGTGGTTTATATAGTGAGGTAGATGGTGGTTTATATAGTGAGGTAGATGGTGGTTTATATAGTGAGGTAGATGGTGGTTTATATAGTGAGGTAGATGGTGGTTTATATAGTGAGGTAGATGGTGGTTTATATAGTGAGGTAGATGGTGGTTTATATAGTGAGGTAGATGGTGGTTTATATAGTGAGGTAGATGGTGGTTTATATAGTGAGGTAGATGATGGTTTATATAGTGAGGTAGATGGTGGTTTATATAGTGAGGTAGATGGTGGTTTAGATAGATGGTGGTTTATATAGTGAGGTAGATGGTGGTTTATATAGTGAGGTAGATAGATGTGGTTTATATAGTGAGGTAGATGGTGGTTTATATAGAGATGGTGGTTTATATAGTGAGGTAGATGGTGGTTTATATAGTAGATGGTAGATGATGGTGGTTTATATAGTGAGGTAGATGATGGTTTATATAGTGAGGTAGATGGTGGTTTATATAGTGAGGTAGATGGTGGTTTATATAGTGAGGTAGATGATGGTTTATATAGTGAGGTAGATGATGGTTTATATAGTGAGGTAGATGGTGGTTTATATAGTGAGGTAGATGGTGGTTTATATAGTGAGGTAGATGATGGTTTATATAGTGAGGTAGATGGTGGTTTATATAGTGAGGTAGATGGTGGTTTATATAGTGAGGTAGATGGTGGTTTATATAGTGAGGTAGATGATGGTTTATATAGTGAGGTAGATGATGGTTTATATAGTGAGGTAGATGGTGGTTTATATAGTGAGGTAGATGATGGTTTATATAGTGAGGTAGATGGTGGTTTATATAGTGAGGTAGATGGTGGTTTATATAGTGAGGTAGATGGTGGTTTATATAGTGAGGTAGATGGTGGTTTATATAGTGAGGTAGATGGTGGTTTATATAGTGAGGTAGATGGTGGTTTATATAGTGAGGTAGATGGTGGTTTATATAGATGTGGTTTTAGGTAGATGGTGGTTTATATAGTGAGGTAGATGGTGGTTTATATATAGTGAGGTAGATGGTGGTTTATGTAGTGAGGTAGATGATGGTTTATATAGTGAGGTAGATGGTGGTTTATATAGTGAGGTAGATGGTGGTTTATATAGTGAGGTAGATGGTGGTTTATATAGTGAGGTAGATGGTGGTTTATATAGTGAGGTAGATGGTGGTTTATATAGTGAGGTAGATGGTGGTTTATATAGTGAGGTAGATGGTGGTTTATATAGTGAGGTAGATGATGGTTTATATAGTGAGGTAGATGATGGTTTATATAGTGAGGTAGATGATGGTTTATATAGTGAGGTAGATGGTGGTTTATATAGTGAGGTAGATGATGGTTTATATAGTGGGGTAGATGGTGGTTTATATAGTGAGGTAGATGGTGGTTTATATAGTGAGGTAGATGATGGTTTATATAGTGAGGTAGATGATGGTTTATATAGTGAGGTAGATGGTGGTTTATATAGTGAGGTAGATGGTGGTTTATATAGTGAGGTAGATGGTGGTTTATATAGTGAGGTAGATGATGGTTTATATAGTGAGGTAGATGGTGGTTTATATAGTGAGGTAGATGGTGGTTTATATAGTGAGGTAGATGGTGGTTTATATAGTGAGGTAGATGATGGTTTATATAGTGAGGTAGATGGTGGTTTATATAGTGGGGTAGATGGTGGTTTATATAGTGAGGTAGATGATGGTTTATATAGTGAGGTAGATGGTGGTTTATATAGTGAGGTAGATGATGGTTTATATAGTGAGGTAGATGGTGGTTTATATACTGAGGTAGATGGTGGTTTATATAGTGAGGTAGATGGTGGTTTATATAGTGAGGTAGATGGTGGTTTACATCACTAATTAAACATAGATGGTGCTGGCAAGTAATTCACGATACAACTTCAGGAGAGTAGAGCAGAAAAGATAAAATAGGGTGTTTTACTAACAGAATGAGAGTGATATATTGGGACCGGATAAGAGAGAATGATAAAAGAGAAAGCAGTGAAAGAAAAGAAAGTGAGAAGGGAGAGAAGGAAAGAGGGAAGTGAGTTGGCAAGGGAGATTCGCTCACTGCCAGAGAAGCTTTGTTTTGGGCTTCCTGTTCTTTTGGGTCTTGGTTCTTTCCCTGACCAGAACTTGAATGAAGTGACTCGCTAAATAACCATAGAGACATAAAACCAGTTACCCCAGTAACAGAGCTTCTGGGACAGCAGGGGCCAATGTGGGGGGCTGGAAACTTGCCCTAAAGTCACCATCAGCATGCTAATATCAACAACATGCTAACAGCAACATTATGAAAAAAGCAACATAATGACAAATCCAGCTGGTGATGCCATGAGCAGCACCGCAGTAAAACAATGGTTGTGGTGAATAAAGTAATATCATACAGGCGTATACTGCATACATTGTTTTTGGCTATCCAACATGTGTATGCTCGACCAAAATACACATTCATTAACAATAAGCTGTGTCTCTCAACTTCTGTTCAATCTCTGAAAATAGCAACAGCATGCTATTAAAATTAGCATTCTGATAGCACAGATAAATACAATGATATCTAGCTCTTGTTCAAAAATGTCTGTGTGTGTCAATTTTCCACACATTTTGATTGTGATGGAGGAAGTCAAGTTCTTATAATCTTCTGCAGACAATATAATGAGGCCACTTAACTCAAGTCAAGGCTTATGAAGTCTGGTTACTGAGGACTTATCCTGCAACATATGGTTAGGGCAGATTTACCAAAAGATTTACCAGAGGAACACAAAATGTGTTCTCACTTCACATTAAGTAATCTCTAGCACAGAGGCCATCCACAAAGTTTAGTGTGTAGTGAAGTGTAGATGAGGGGGGTTGGAGTACCTATGTGGTATGTATTTGTGTTTTCCTTCGTGTGTGGAAGGTGATGATGAGATGGTGTTAGTGTGTGTGGTGTTGGTGGTTGGTGTGTTGGTGTGCGGGTGTTGGTGGTTGGTGTGTCTAGTGTTGATGGTTGGTATGTTGGGGGGTGAGGTGTTGGCTGGTGGAGTGGTGGCATACCAGAACCAAACAGACATTGGCACCAATTCTATTCTACCATCACCAGCAACAGCCCTTGTTTGACAAGGAGTGCCATGTTAACCTGATAACAAACATTTGGACATATGGAAGGCACTCTACCACGTCTTATTTTTTCATTGATTTGTGGATGGTCCTACCTTCGACCTCCTCTTCATCACAGACATGCTTAACAAAGGAAGCCCCTCTGTCCAACACTGCCTCGTCCTCCATCCTGTAGTAGTAGAAAAGGAAGAAAGACTGTTCACACTTCTCCTCCGTGGACCCGTAGCGCTTGGGCTCATTCACCAGCAGCATGTTGGGACTGGGTCTAGGATTTAGCCCTTTGCTGGGGTTGAGCCTGGTGTTGGGACTCGGCCTAGGATTTAGCCCTGTGCTGGGGTTGAGGTTGAGCCTGGTTTTTTTGGGCCCACTCATTCTGAGCTCTTTAAATAATCATCTACAGAGCTGATTCTGCATCAGACCCATCTTAAGATGACCTTGTTTGTTCTAACTAGCAAAGCAATGCTCTACTGCAGGAACCAGGAAAAAGCATACAAGTAAATAGTATATAGAAAAGGTTTGCAAACAAGTCTAACCGTAACCCTAACCCAAGTAAAACGTTTATAGAAAAGGCAAGCAAACTTGTGAATACTATCCAGTTTAAGCTAGCAAGCATGTAAATAGTATCCAATTGTAGACCAGCAGGTAAATAAATTGTATCCAATGTAGAACAGCAAACAGGTAAATAGTATCCAGTGTAAGCTAGCAGGCAGGGAAATAGTATCCAGTGTAAGCTAGCAGGCAGGTAAATTGTATGCATTATCGGCTACCGAACAGGTTAATAGTATCCAGTACAGGCTACCAAACCTCTAAATAGTTTCCGGTGTAGGTTAGCCACCAGAAAAATTGTTTACAGTTAGGGCTGGCCACCGGAAAATAGTCTGCCATTAGGCAGATACTGACACAGTGACGTCACTAATCTAAAGTAGGCTTGCTACTAAGCATATAATTACATGTAGGTAATCTGTCCAGAAGGGGCGGGACAAGGTTAGAGTGACATGAACACTCTAACCTTAAGTGTTAAGGCTGGAGGAGCTTAGAATTGCAAATTAAATATGATAGGCTGGGAGGTGACA
The DNA here is from genome assembly GCA_029465975.1 of Dallia pectoralis. Lineage (NCBI taxonomy): Eukaryota > Metazoa > Chordata > Actinopteri > Esociformes > Umbridae > Dallia > Dallia pectoralis. The sequence goes on along the minus strand of CM055737.1, from coordinate 69,898 downwards.
GTAAAGGAGCACGTCCAATCCTAAATCAGATCAGAAGATATAGAAACAAAAACATACAATTCCTACTTTAGCTTGAGCCCTCCCTGCTCCACCTCGGGCCAATCATTTGCCATTAGCCCTAGTGACCCCCACAGGTCTGCCTCTACACAACCCTTTTTACTGCCAGCATCTGCCCAACCCCCACAACTGTCTGCCTCCGCCCTCTCTTCAGACTGGCATCACAAGTGCACCTTCTACTCATCCTCCCTTAAAGGATTAGCCCAGCTTTAAGTAAGTGACTGCATTGGTCAAGCCGGCAACTGTTTCCTCATTAACTCTGTTTAATGAAGTGTGCCAATGTATCATGAAAATAATAACCAGATGACATGAGAATTCTGACTTTGCTCTATGTATGTTTAAGTACTCTGTAAAAGCTCTAAGTACTGTGTTAGGGCTCTAAGTACTGTGTTAGGGCTCTGTGTACTGTGTAAGGGCTTTATGTACTGTGTAAGGGGTCTAAGTACTGTGTAAAGGCTATATGTACTGTGTAAGGGCTAGGGGTGGGAATCGCCAGAGGCACCACGATACGATATTATCACAATACTTAGGTCACGATACAATATTATTGCGATTTTAAACATATTGCCATATTCTGCGATATATTGCAATTTATTACCTTTTTCCAACTTCATTATTATGTCCCCGAAGGAAAACTAAGCCTAACTCAAATAATGGACCAGTTGCGTGACAGCACAGAGGTTATCCACCAATCACAGCACAGCGGTTATCCACCAATCACAAACATTGAAAGACGGTCTCCATTATAACAGGGCGGGTTCAGTTGAAGTGTATCAGCTGTAAGAGCGAGCACGGAGCACCTCCTCTTCTAGTGAGGAAGAAATCACCCAGAGAAAGCGAAGCGATGTTTCTGATGTAATTTGGAAGTTGTTCGGCTTTAAAAAGTCCGATATTGAGAAAATTAACGGTGTGTAAAATTTGTCGAAAGGCCATTCCTACTAAATACAGCAGTACAATCGATCTCTACCGTCACCTAAAACAGAAACACACGGTGGATGAATGCGTGAAACTATGAGACGCTGATTGTGTCCCGAATCAACATGTCTGTTAAGACACATTAGGCCTACTATTAAACACTGATAGTGTCCCGAATCCAAACATGTCTGTTAAAAGACACATTAGGCCTACTATTAAACACTGATAGTGTCCCGAATCCAAACATGTCTGTTAAAAGACACATTAGGCCTGCTATTAAACACTGATAGTGTCCCGAATCAACATGTCTGTTAAAAGACACATTAGGCCTACTATTAAACACTGATAGTGTCCCGAATCCAAACATGTCTGTTAAAAGACACATTAGGCCTACTATTAAACACTGATAGTGTCCCGAATCCAAACATGTCTGTTAAAAGACACATTAGGCCTACTATTAAACACTGATAGTGTCCCGAATACAAACATGTCTGTTAAAAGACACATTAGGCCTTCTATTAAACACTGATAGTGTCCCGAATACAAACATGTCTGTTAAAAGACACATTAGGCCTGCTATTAAACACTGATAGTGTCCCGAATCCAAACATGTCTGTTAAAAGACACATTAGGCCTACTATTAAACACTGATAGTGTCCCGAATACAAACATGTCAGTTAAAATACACATTAGGCCTACTATTAAACACTGATAGTGTCCCGAATACAAACATGTCTGTTAAAAGACACATTAGGCCTTCTATTAAACACTGATAGTGTCCCGAATACAAACATGTCTGTTAAAAGACACATTAGGCCTTCTATTAAACACTGATAGTGTCCCGAATACAAACATGTCAGTTAAAAGACACATTAGGCCTACTATTAAACACTGATAGTGTCCCGAATCCAAACATGTCGGTTAAAAGACAAATAACCATAGACGTATCCTTTACAAACGTCATCCCTTATGACAAGAAAAGTTTGAGTTGGAAGGAGATAACGCGATGCATTGACATATTACATTGTGAAGGATATGCTGCCAGTCTTAAGTAGAAAAAGTCCGGTTTTAAAAAGGTGCAGTTGACCGTAAATATCAGCTGCCGAGTCGCAAGTATTTCACGGTAAAAGCCCTACCGCAAATATACACTGATACGAGTGAAAGAGTATTAGAAAAGCTGGCGAATATATTTTTTGACAACGCCATTTTTTCACGGATACAGCCGTATCGTCAGTGGATTCCTGTATCTGCATCCTCATGCATGCTGACCGTCACGTCACCCGGTGGACTGAATACGCAATTTATTTTATTATTCTACTACCAAAAAGTTAAATTCTCATGTTCAATTTAAATAGTAAACGATCGATACTTGGCGTCTGTGTATGGATAAAGTATTGCCAAGGGAAATATCGCGATTTTATGCTGTATCGGTTTTTTCCCCCACCCATAGTAAGGGCTATATGTACTGTGTAAGGGCTTTATATACTGTGTAACAGCTTTAAGCACTGTGTAAGGGCTTTATATACTGTGTAACAGCTTTACGTACTGTGTAAGGGGTCAAAGTACTGTGTAAAGGCTCTATGTACTGTGTAAGGGCTATATGTACAAAGGAAAGGCTTTATATACTGTGTAACAGCTTTAAGTACTGTGTTAGGGCTCTATGTACTGTAAATAGCTTCCAGAAAATATGAAAGATCAGTCTTATTATCTTCTAGTGAGTTGATCAGGTTCACCTTTGTCCTACTTCTCCCTCTTTCTTGGAGAATTAATGAGGGTTAAGCTAATTCATGGTTAAGGTTGGAAATAGAATCAATATTTGTTATATCCAATGTAGCTAAATCTAATGATAAAGAACATTTGTGACACATCTTGGCATGCAGGAGGGCGTGTTTAATTTTTTTGCTCTGGGGCAATGGCGGAGGTGCAACGACTGGGTTTGCTGGTCCTGAGGGGTGCCCGCGGTTTAAGACGCTACATTGTTTTATACATTGTCCTCCAGCATCTTCACATGGTCCATGATTCAGCCTGTCAAATCAACATCAATCTGATATTTATACAATTGCCTTTTATGATCCTAGAGAAATCAATTGGCAGATAGTTTTTAAGCTTTTATTTTCTGAATGTTATTTTTGCCCTTGTGGATGATGTGGCTCTTTGCAGTAATAAATGTGTCTCTTAGTCTCTGACTGGTTGGCCACCCCTGTATTAGATCATCATACAACATATGAACTATTATATCATCACACAAAATATTAATTACTATATCATCACACAACATATTAATTATTATATCATGATACAATATATTAACTGAAAACATTTTAAAAACAAATAACCATTTTGTACTTGTGACCTTATAACAACATATATATATTTAAAATATTATTTAACCTTTGTTTCACCAGGTAGGCTGATAAAGAACAAATTCTCATTTGCAATGGCGACCTGTAGGGATGGGAATTGATAAGAATTTAACGATTCCGATTCCATTATCGATATTGCTTATCGATCCGATTCCTTATCGATTCTCTTATCGATTCTCATTGGGTGAGGAAATAATTACAAATTTGTTTGTTTGTATTAACACGCTTTAATATCTGATAAGAACACCGCACATACTCAGAGTATACACAAATTATGTGTAGCAACCTCAGGACAAACCTAAAAGTAGGTGAGCTACAAAGTAAAGTCCAGGGACCTATAGATTTTTTCACATTCATTGGTCCAGCAAAAAAAAAACCTGCCATTAAAGTGCCATAAAAACAAAAAACACAGACGGTAAACAGTCAAGGAAGAGCTTGTTCCTTTGGGAATATTCAACCTGAAACTAAATTCAACTCAACTGACATACAAAATAGAAAGAAGTCTTCTGTAAAGACCACAACTATCAACTTGGGCAAATGATTGACAATAGAGATTATTATCCGTATAGTAAAAGTTTACACAATGAAATGGCGCTCACATTAACCAAATAGACAAGTTACATTTGGCATTTATAGCAGATGCCGTCTCATTAGCTCCGCTGCTGCTTGACTCACTTGTTGTTGTTGGGTCGCTGAGTTGTAGAGAATCAAACACGCGACAGTCCTGCAAACGGATTGCGTGCTGTGTGGCCAAATGCTTCTGCATATTGGAGGTAGTTCCCCCCATTGCCGAAATTAAACTTTTACGACTGTTGCAAATGACTGCATTGGCGTCTTTTCGAGTGAAATATAACCACACTTTAGATCGCTTCTGCGTAACCAAAATGCGCAGCGCGTGTGTGACGGTCATGATGACACATTTGCAACGAGCCGAACCGTTAAGCGGAATCGTTAAGCAGGTACACTAACGGTTCCAAGGAATCGATTCACTGGGAACCGGTTCTAAAGAAGAACCGGTTCTCGATTCCCATCCCTAGCGACCTGGCCAAGATAAGGCAAGAAAATGTGCACAATAAATACACAGAACACATGACTGCGAATAGCAATGGGACACAATACGGCAAATTGGCAATACAGGGTCACGTTATGCAGGATGAGGTATGTGAAGTACAGTTGAGCAGCATTGATAAGGCTATAACAAATACATAAATATACAGGATGTACAAAGATTAAAGTGTGTCTATCAGGTAGGTCATTTGAGTGAATGGATTATATAACTGCCGTTATGGGGGGAGAGAGCATTTGAGAATATCGGAGCAAATAGTGTTTCATGAATGTCAACAGATGTGACAGTAGTGCAGGTGAGAGATGTCCACTGTATAAATAGGGTTTGGCATAAGGATATATATATTATATAGCTTGTAAGTAGCTTAAAGGCTTATCGTTTTGCGTAGCTATTACAGTATCATAAGATTCATTGTAATAAATGATATTATTGTCACGATTGGTGTGGTGGCGTTGCTACACGGACATATTTCGGTGATGCACTTCCTTGTTTACGTTTGTCTCACGGCTGTTTGTAATTATAATCATGAGGGATATAAAGGGGTCGCTAGCAAGTCACTCCTTGCTTAGCATTATTCTATGTCACACTGGTTTAGAGGTGAGTGCTGTTTACGTGTGCTGTTGCTACTGTGGGTTTTTTGTATTCGTATTATAAGACGCGACACGCGCACTTTGTTTTCATTAGCCCAGTTAGCCCTTTTCCGCCGTTCTCGGTTTGTTTTATGTTATGTAAAATAAACGTGTATTGGAACAGATCAACTGGCTCTGCACATGGCTTCCACCGCATTACGCCGCTCCATACATGACAGAATGCTAAGCCACCCAAGAAGCCCGCAGAGCCGGACGGTGAGTGGATTCCTCGGAGGGGCAAGCTATAGCGCTCCGAGGTATGAAGCTCACCGTCAACCCACGGAGCAGCAGGAGCAGCGCTACACCTGGCAGGGTGATTGGGGGTCCGACTCCCTCTCCTCGGATGATGAGGAGGCAGTCTACGAGCGAGTGGAGGAGGACTCCCTGGAAGACGCCCTGCTATGGGATCCCGTCCTCAGTCGACTAGTCCCCGCAACATCGGACGTCGGCTGGGGCGGGCAGAGGACACCGCCCACTGTTCCGGGGCTGCAGCCAGGGCCAGCAAGAGCCCTGGAGCTACAGCCACTACCCCCACCGTGGGAAGACCCTTTCCGACCACCTACCTCCGGGACAGAGAAATCCCCGGAGGGGTTACATAAGCAGCCCCGGCTGTCATTAGGCGTGGTGGAAGGCATGGCTGGACTTTCAAGATCTGACGCCAGAGATCGCCTCCGCCACGCCTGCGCCCGAGATGGCTTCAGCTACGCCTGTGCCCGAGATGGCCTCAGCTACGCCTGTGCCCGAGATGGCCTCAGCTACGCCTGCGCCTGAGATGGCCTCAGCTACGCCTGCGCCCGAGATGGCCTCAGCTACGCCTGCGCCCGAGATGGCCTCAGCTACGCCTGCGCCCGAGATGGCCTCAGCTACGCCTGCGCCCGAGATGGCCTCAGCTACGCCTGCGCCCGAGATGGCCTCAGCTACGCCTGCGCCCGAGATGGCCTCAGCTACGCCAGCGCCCAAGATGGCTGCCGCCGTCTCGCCAGCGTCCACGATGGCTCCCGCCGTCACGCCAGCGCCCACGATGGCTGTTGCCGTCACGCCAGCGCCCAAGATGGCTGTTGCCGTCACGCCAGCGCCCAAGATGGCTGTTGCCGTCACGCCAGCGTCCAAGATGGCTGTTGCCGTCACGCCAGCGTCCAAGATGGCTGTTGCCGTCACGCCAGCGCTCAAGATGGCTGCCGTCGCCACGCCAGCGCCCAAGATGGCTGCCGCCGTCACGCCAGCGTCCACGATGGTCCCCGCCGTCACGCCAGCGCCCAAGATGGCTGTTGCCGTCACGCCAGCGCCCAAGATGGCTGTTGCCGTCTTCACGCCAGCGCCCAAGATGGCTGCCGCCGTCACGCCAGCGTCCACGATGGCCCCCGCTGTCACGCCAGCGCCCAAGATGGCTGCCACCGTCCCGCCAGCGTCCACGATGGCTCCCGCCGTTCCGCCAGCGCTCAAGATGGCTGCCGTCGTTCCGCCAGCGCCCAAGATGGCTGCCGCTGTCTCGCCAGCGTCCACGAGGGCTCCCGCCGTCACGCCAGCGCTCAAGATGGCTGTTGCCGTCACGCCAGCGCTCAAGGTGGTTGCCGTCGTCACGCCAGCGCCCAAGATGGCTGTTGCCGTCACGCCGCCGCCCACAATGGCTGCCGCATCGCCGCCCACAATGGCGGCCGCATCGCCGCCCACAATGGCTGCCGCATCGCCGCCCACAATGGCTGCCGCATCGCCGCCACGATGGCCGCGCCACGACTACGCTCACGATGGCCGCCGCCACGACTACGCTCACGATGGCCGCCGCCACGACTACGCTCACGATGGCCGCCGCCACGACTACGCTCACGATGGCCGCCGCCACGACTACGCTCACGATGGCCGCCGCCACGACTACGCTCACGATGGCCGCCGCCACGACTACGCTCACGATGGCCGCCGCCACGACTACGCTCACGATGGCCGCCGCCACGGCTCACGATGGCCGCCGCCACGACTACGCTCACGATGGCCGCCGCCACGACTACGCTCACGATGGCCGCCGCCACGACTACGCTCACGATGGCCGCCGCCACGACTACGCTCACGATGGCCGCCGCCACGACTACGCTCACGATGGCCGCCGCCACGACTACGCTCACGATGGCCGCCGCCACGACTACGCTCACGATGGCCGCCGCCACGACTCACGATGGCCGCCGCCACGACTACGCCACGATGGCCGCCGCCACGATGGCCGATGGCCGCCGCCACGCTCGCTCACGATGGCCGCCGCCACGACTACGCTCACGATGGCCGCCGCCACGACTACGCTCACGATGGCCGCCGCCACGACTACGCTCACGATGGCCGCCGCCACGACTACGCTCACGATGGCCGCCGCCACGACTACGCTCACGATGGCCGCCGCCACGACTACGCTCACGATGGCCGCCGCCACGTCGCCCACGATGGCCGCCGCCACGTCGCCCACGAGGGCCTCCGCCACGTCGCCCACGAGGGCCGCCGCCACGTCGCCCACGATGGCCGCCGCTACAACGCACTCTCAGCCGCACTAGATGGCGGCCTCTCAGCCCACCGAGGCCTATTCAGGGCTGGACCTGCGGTCCTGGACTGACCCTTTTGGGTTTGACTGTGGGTTCTCTCCCTGTTGCTCCCTTGTTTTGTTTTTGTGTTTCCGTTCGGCTATCTGGGGAGCTAGCCTTTTAGTGGGGGATACTGTCACGATTGGTGTGGTGGCGTTGCTACACGGACATATTTCGGTGATGCACTTCCTTGTTTACGTTTGTCTCACGGCTGTTTGTAATTATAATCATGATATATATAAGGGGTCGCTAGCAAGTCACTCCTTGCTTAGCATTATTCTATGTCACGCTGGTTTAGAGGTGAGTGCTGTTTACGTGTGCTGTTGCTACTGTGGGTTTTTTGTATTCGTATTATAAGACGCGACACGCGCACTTTGTTTTCATTAGCCCAGTTAGCCCTTTTCCGCCGTTCTCGGTTTGTTTTATGTTATGTAAAATAAACGTGTATTGGAACAGATCAACTGGCTCTGCACATGGCTTCCACCGCATTACGCCGCTCCATACATGACAATTATAGTAAAATATAGTTTTATTTTTTTGTTAGAAAATATTAATACAATGCATCATAGTAACAATGTCATATAGAAACATAGTATTATAACAAAGAGCCCTGCAGTAACTTGTAGACTTAAATTAACATACAACTGAGTAGGTACATTTAGGCCTACAGTGTTATATAGAAAAATATTGGCTTATGATAGATCATAAAACTAACCAAATACTAACATATTGCTATATAGTTTCATATTATAGCCTTGAAGAAACAAAGAACCCTTTAGCCTTACAAATAACTGGCGAGTTGATTGGAAGATCAAGACGTCATCAACATTCCTAATGAGCTGATAGGTAACAAAGTACTGTTAGGAAGAAACATGAAGTCCATAGATGGCAATAGTAGTGGATGAGTAGATAAAGAAAATATGGAATGATGGAGTCTCTTCTAAGCTTTGAATGTGTTGACCCTTTATCTTAATTGCCACCGACAAACTCCATGTTGATCTATCTCATGATATCTGTTCAGTATTTTGATTTCCATCAACATTCTCCCGGTTAATTTATTAATTAATTATCTGTTTCCTAGCTTCATTGCCACCTATGGAACAAGTAAAGACATAACAGGCTGAATTCTACAAAACAAGAGCTCAGCTTTAAACACACCTTGACTTGTATTGTTGTCAGACACTTAACTAAGATGCATACAAAAAATACAACATATATTCAGTATACAACCATACGTGACATGACAAAGCCAAAACTGTATTCATGATAAAACTTGCTTTACTCAATGAATTTTATTATTTTCAAACGGATTGCTAATCAACCTTTACTGTGTGTAATGTTACTCATTAGCTTATTATGTCTAGGTTAACAATTTACTCATACACTTGTTGTGGCTAGGTTAACATAAACATGTTACTCATACACTCGTTGTGGCTAGGTTAACATAAACATGTTACCCATACACTTATTGTGTCTAGGTTAACAGAAACATGTTACTCATACAATTATTGTGGCTAGGTTAACATAAACATGTTACTCATACACTTATTGTGTTAACAGAAACATGTTACTCATACACTTATTATGTCTAGGGTTAGGGTTAAGGAATATTACTTTAGAAGCCTTGTACTTACTTTGTCATAGAAATAATAATGTTCAATTTCTCAAAGGGTTTTAATGACACACTACCTTTTCTTTAAAAAAAACATGAACAAATTATTTTGTATTGTGAGTCATCTTGAATCTAATCTTAGTAGCAAAAAATCCATGTCATTTTTGTCACTTACTTGTTCTTTCCGCTGCTCATTTCAAAAAGCGATTGTTTCAGTTGTGGCAGTCAGCGCGCAGGTGCTGGAGTTTAAACTGTTGGGGCAAAAAGACAATGACTTGCCTGTTCAGCTGCTGTATCGTCCTGTCTGTAGTTTCAGCTGCTGTACCGTCCTGTCTGTGGTTTCTGCTGCTGTATTGTCTTGTCTGTATTTTCAGCTGCTGTACTGTCCTGTCTGTATTTTCAGCTGCTGTACCGTCCTGTCTCTAGTTTCAGCTGCTGTACCGTACTGTCTCTAGTTTCAGCTGCTGTATCGTCCTGTCTGTAGTTTCAGCTGCTGTATTGTCCTGTCTGTAGTTTCAGTTGCTGTACCGTCCTGTCTGTAGTTTCAGCTGCTGTACCGTCCTGTCTGTGGTTTCTGATGCTGTATCGTCCTGTCTGTTGCTTCAGCTGCTGTATCGTCCTGTCTGTAGTTTCAGCTGCTGTACCGTCCTGTCTGTAGTTTCAGCTGCTGTATCATCCTGTCTGTAGTTTCAGCTGCTGTATCATCCTGTCTGTAGTTTTAGCTGCTGTATCATCCTGTCTGTAGTTTCAGCTGCTGTACCGTCCTGTCTGTAGTTTCAGCTGCTGTATTGTCCTGTCTGTAGTTTCAGCTGCTGTATCATCCTGTCTGTAGTTTCAGCTGCTGTATCATCCTGTCTGTAGTTTTAGCTGCTGTATCATCCTGTCTGTAGTTTCAGCTGCTGTATCGTCCTGTCTGTAGTTTCAGCTGCTGTATCATCCTGTCTGTAGTTTTATGCTGGTGCTGTATCATCCTGTCTGTAGTTTCTGATGCTGTATGAAAGATGTCCTGTTTAGTTATCAATGTACAAATTATTTTGTTACAGCTGCACAAGACTTATAACATCCTTTTTGAGAAATACAGATTATGTCAATCAGTCCAGACAGCAGGTGGTAGAGTCTTTCATACCTTTCACTTCGGATGGACTATCAGTCTTTGGCTCTCCTTGTAGATGCTTTTGACAGTATAACAAAGCAGTTCTTAATGCAGCTCTTTCATATCTCTGAAAAGCACCGCCTCCATTGGGAGGTGAAAGTGTGTATTCTTCTTCAGATGCAGAGAATAGTCTACCTGAGGTACCGAAATCTGAATATTCTCTGAGATCCCGTCCCATTGATTCCCAACTCATGTGTGAGTAAATCATAATTCAAAAGTTGTGTTGCATGGAATAACAACACGTTATACATATATGTATATATGATATCAGTAGTGCAGAGACATCTTCTGGACTGGTGGGAAATTACACCCTCCGCTCCTTCAATTGAAATACCCCTAACCCTAACTCTAATCCTAACCCTAGACCTTCAGTTGAAATACCCTTAACCCTAACCCTAGCCCTTAAATTGAAATACCCCTAACCCTAGCCATAGCCATTCAATTAAAATGCCCCTAACCCTAAATATCACCCTAACCATAGCTCAGTGGTACAGTGCATGCTTTGTGTGTAAGGCTACAACAACGAATCGATAAAATCGATAAAATCGATAAAAATCGATAAAAATCGATAAAAATCGATAAAAATCGATAAAAATCGATAATTAAAAAAGTTGGCAACGAATTTCATTATCGACACGTCACGGAGATAAAAGCAATTGAGTTGAGTGCGGTGCGGAGCTGTAACGTTGTTTTGATGGTGGAGTCGGCAAAATCAGTTCGACCGAAGTCATCCAAAGTGTGGGAGCATTTCACACTAAGTAAATACATCAAAAAAGTGTGTTAATTGCAAGATATGCAAAAGCGACATGACATATGGCACGGGAGCACCACGGTGGTGATACAGGACCTTAAACGGAAACACGTTGGAGTAGTTGATGCGGAGAGTTTGTGTGTGCGTAATAAGGAGAGTTTGTGTGTGCGTCTGTGAGTGAGAGTTTTGTGACTGTGTGCGTCTGTGAGTGAGAGTTTTGTGACTGTGTGCGTCTGTGAGTGAGAGTTTTGTGACTGTGTTGTGCACTTTTTATTATTCATTAGCTCAGGGATGTTCAAGGAGCAACCTGTTTGTGCACTTTCTGAACATGTTTTGCACTGTGAATTGCACTGTCAGTTGTGTTTTTCAGTAAAGGGTTGGATATGAATGCTTTTTAGTTTTTTTTTTATCCGATTCATCGATTAATCGAAAAAATAATCGACAGATTAATCGATGATAAAAATAATTATGTGTGCTTGACTATGGTCAAAGACACATATTGTAATCTCACATATATATTATTATTATTATTATTATGTGTGCTTGACTATGGTCAAGGACACATATTGTAATCTCACATATATATTATTATTATGTGTGCTTGACTATGGTCAAGGACACATATTGTAATCTCACATATATATTATTATTATTATTATTATTATTATTATTATGTGTGCTTGACTTTGGTCAAGGACACATATTGTAATCTCACATATATATTATTATTATTATTATTATTATTATTATTATGTGTGCTTGACTATGGTCAAGGACACATATTGTAATCTCACATATATATTATTATTATTATTATTATTATTATTATTATGTGTGCTTGACTATGGTCAAAGACACATATTGTAATCTCACATATATATTATTATTATTATTATTATGTGTGCTTGACTATGGTCAAGGACACATATTGTAATCTCACATATATATTGTTATTATTATTATGTGTGCTTGACTATGGTCAAGGACACATATTGTAATCTCACATATATATTATTATTATTATTATTATGTGTGGTTAGGGTTAGGGTTAGGGTTAGGGTTAGGGTTAGGGTTAGGGTTAGGAATTGAAAAGAAATGTCGCCGCCGAAGGCGGTGACATGTAATGCACAAACCAAGTGCTCACAGCAAATCCAGGGAACCTCACTTGTCATTGAGGCCCAGCGGATGCAGAGTGCCAAGTCGGTGTATCCACAACCTCTCTGCCCTTCTCCTCTGGGGCGTGGACCACCTGAAATTGCACTCTAACACAGTGGCTGTAAGATGGGACCAATTGTGTTTTATAAAATGTTGTACTAGCGGAATATGCACATCCTTCATTTTGACAATGTTGTACCTGTGTTGTGTGAATCTGGTGAGTAGAGTGTTACCTGTTTCACCAACATATTGAATTCCACACTGTTTACACTGGATCAAATAAACACAGTTTTTTGAATAAACAGTAGTGTTACTCTGTGTGGCGAATACCTCTTTACTATGTCGGTTGTGTACCCATACCTGATGTTGAAAAAATTCCTTATATCCTGTGGATTTGGAGACCCTTAGTGGTTCCATTTTTGCTTTGACCAGAATATCCTGTACATTTTTATTTTTTCTAAAAGCAGGAACAATCCTGTAATCTCTTAAGAGCTGAGAGTTTTCCACAAATTTATTGAAATTATTTTTAATTACTTTGACCAACCGTACTGTTGAGGGGGAATAAGTTGTTATAACCGGTAATAAAGAGCCAACGACCTGAGGCTTTGTGTGCTGAAAAGTTCTGAGAGCCTTCCTGAACATTGTCCTGGTGTACCCCCTAGTGGACAAAGCTGTAAACAGTGCTCTGGTTGCACTTTTAAAATCCTCATGTCTAGTGCAGATTCTATGGAACCTAAGCAGTTGTGACTTGAGCAAACCTGCATAGGTGTGTGCCGGATGGAAACTAGACCTAAATAACAAGGCATGTGTGTCAGTATCTTTAAAAAAAAAGGGTTAGGGTTAGGGTTAGGGTTAGGGTTAGGTGAGGGACCAATTAAAACACTAAAAGTGTGTTAAAATGTGCACGGGCACAGGGGCTATATAAAACTATCTTCCCCTTATATTCTTATAAAATTATAAAAAAGAATGAACGACAAAGACAGGACAAGACAAGACAAACAAGGGGGGGGAAAGTTCGGTGTTTCGGCACCTGTGCCACTGTGGTTAAGTTTAGGCACAGGTGCCACTGAGGTTAGGGTTAGGTTTTGTGTAAAGGGGCAGGGGGATCCTTTATAGAGGGGAGGAAAATATGGTGATGTGTTTTGGCACCTGTGCTACTGAGGTTAAGTTTAGGCACAGGTGCCATTGAGGTTAAGTTTAGGCACCTGTGCCACTGATGTTAGGTTTAGGCACAGGTGCCACTGAGGTTAAGGTTAGGTTTTGTGTAAAGGGGCAGGGGGATCCTTTATAGAGGGGAGGGAAATATGGTGATGTGTTTTGGCACCTGTGCTACTGAGGTTAAGTTTAGGCACAGGTGCCATTGAGGTTAAGTTTAGGCACCTGTGCCACTGATGTTAGGTTTAGGCACAGGTGCCACTGAGGTTAAGGTTAGGGTTTGCGTAAAGGGGCAGGGGGACTCTGAGTAGAGGGGAGGGAAATAGGGTGAAGAGTTTTGACACCTGTGCTGCTACGGTTAAGTTTAGGCACAGGTGCCATTGAGGTTAAGTTTAGGCACCTGTGCCACTGATGTTAGGTTTAGGCACAGGTGCCACTGAGGTTATGGTTAGGGCTAGTGGGATTGGGACCACTGTAAAGTGGCTGTATAAATACACTCCTAAAATAGCAATTAGAGAGTGGGTGTTTAAAAAAAAGGAAGGAAAAAAAGAGGGTTAGGGTTAGGGTTAGGGTTAGGGGGTTAGGGTTAGGGTTAGGGTTAGGGTTAGGGTTAGGGTTAGGGTTAGGGTTAGGGTTAGGGTTAGGGTTAGGGTTAGGGTTAGGGTTAGGTTAGGGTTAGGGTTAGGTATAGGGCATAATACGACGAGGACACTCATTAGCATCACACTCATTTACATATTGGTACCGATTGGATGAATCTATAAATTGGGCTGCGCAGAGACGGTGGGTGCTAGCGAGTCGTGCCTGGTATCGTTGGAAAGGTCTTTTCACGCGTAACATTCCTGTTTTGGTCCCGTGAAAATAGCACCTTCCCCGGGGAAATGGCGATTTTCTGAAAACCCCCCGGTTGAAAACAGTGGAGTGTCTGCCCTAACCAAATGTGCCGCCAGGGGGCAAGAGTCTGCGCATGGGCGTTGGGTGCGGCAAATCCGTTTTAGGTAACCAGGGGTCCGAATGTTTTAGAACCGCGATTAATTGGTTTGGTTTGTGGGGGGGTGCTTAAGAGTGGGTACCCGGGACCTAGGGGAGCGCGAGGTTCTGGAGTACATATTGCCCGCATATATATAAATAAATAATATCCAGTACACCCAGGGCTTCCAATTAGCGTTTTTCAAAAATCCGTCCGGGAGACCGGTGCGTCTCACCGGGCGTGGTTGATAACGGTGGAAAGTGTGCATTTACCCATAAATAGGTATCGTTTGAATGGCTGGTACCGGTTTGAATGTGGAAAATCCCTAATAAATTGTGCTGCCAGAGCGAGCGGGGCGAGTGCAATACTGCTGCGCTTCCGTGGCCCCATTCAAGGTGTCTGCCCTGAGAACGACATACCGACTATACGTTGTTTAAATTCCAGCGGGGGGACCGAGAGTCACTGTCCCGCATGGCTGGTGTCGTTAGAAAGGGCAGATCCCATAGAATCCCCCCTATTTTGAATGGAGAAAATCGGATAATGTATGCCAGAGTAGTGGCCCGTTCCGTGGCCGCATTCAAAGTGTCTGTCCCGAGAACGACATAACGACTTTGTTTAAATTCCAGCGGGGGGACCGAGCGTCACTGTCCCGCATGGCTGGTGTCGTTAGAAAGGGCAGATCCCACAGAATTGCCCGTATTTTGAATGGAGAAAATCGGATAATGTATGCCAGAGTAGTGGCCCGTTCCGTGGCCGCATTCAAAGTGTCTGTCCTGAGAACCACATAACGACATAACGACTTTGTTTAAATTCCAGCGGGGGGACCGAGCATCAATGTCCCGCATGGCTGGTGTCGTTAGAAAGGGCAGATCCCACAGAATTGCCCGTATTTTGAATGGAGAAAATCGGATAATGCCCGTATTTTGAATGGAGAAAATCGGATAATGTATGCCAGAGTAGTGGCCCGTTCCGTGGCCGCATTCAAAGTGTCTGTCCCGAGAACGACATAACGACTATACTTTGTTTAAATTCCAGCGGGGGGACCGAGCGTCACTGTCCCGCATGGCTGGTGTCGTTAGAAAGGGCAGATCCCACAGAATTGCCCGTATTTTGAATGGAGAAAATCGGATAATGTATGCCAGAGTAGTGGCCCGTTCCGTGGCCGCATTCAAAGTGTCTGTCCTGAGAACCACATAACGACATAACGACTTTGTTTAAATTCCAGCGGGGGGACCGAGCATCAATGTCCCGCATGGCTGGTGTCGTTAGAAAGGGCAGATCCCACAGAATTGCCCGTATTTTGAATGGAGAAAATCGGATAATGTATGCCAGAGTAGTGGCCCGTTCCGTGGCCGCATTCAAAGTGTCTGTCCCGAGAACGACATAACGACTATACTTTGTTTAAATTCCAGCGGGGGGACCGAGCGTCACTGTCCCGCATGGCTGGTGTCGTTAGAAAGGGCAGATCCCACAGAATTGCCCGTATTTTGAATGGAGAAAATCGGATAATGTATGCCAGAGTAGTGGCCCGTTCCGTGGCCGCATTCAAAGTGTCTGTCCTGAGAACCACATAACGACATAACGACTTTGTTTAAATTCCAGCGGGGGAACCGAGCATCACTGTCCCGCATGGCTGGTGTCGTTAGAAAGGGCAGATCCCACAGAATTGCCCGTATTTTGAATGGAGAAAATCGGATAATGTATGCCAGAGTAGTGGCCCGTTCCGTGGCCGCATTCAAAGTGTCTGTCCCGAGAACGACATAACGACTATACTTTGTTTAAATTCCAGCGGGGGGACCGAGCGTCACTGTCCCATGGCTGGTGTCGTTAGAAAGGGCAGATCCCACAGAATTGCCCGTATTTTGAATGGAGAAAATCGGATAATGTATGCCAGAGTAGTGGCCCGTTCCGTGGCCGCATTCAAAGTGTCTGTCCTGAGAACCACATAACGACATAACGACTTTGTTTAAATTCCAGCGGGGGACCGAGCATCAATGTCCAGATCCCACAGAATTGCATGGCTGGTGTCGTTAGAAAAGTGGGCAGATCCCACAGAATTGCCCGTATTTTGAATGGAGAAAATCGGATAATGTATGCCAGAGTAGTGGCCCGTTCCGTGGCCGCATTCAAAGTGTCTGTCCCGAGAACGACATAACGACTAATACTTTGTTTAAATTCCAGCGGGGGGACCGAGCGTCACTGTCCCGCATGGCTGGTGTCGTTAGAAAGGGCAGATCCCACAGAATTGCCCGTATTTTGAATGGAGAAAATCGGATAATGTATGCCAGAGTAGTGGCCCGTTCCGTGGCCGCATTCAAAGTGTCTGTCCTGAGAACCACATAACGACATAACGACTTTGTTTAAATTCCAGCGGGGGACCGAGCATCAATGTCCCATGGCTGGTGTCGTTAGAAAGGGCAGATCCCACAGAATTGCCCGTATTTTGAATGGAGAAAATCGGATAATGTATGCCAGAGTAGTGGCCCGTTCCGTGGCCGCATTCAAAGTGTCTGTCCCGAGAACGACATAACGACTATACTTTGTTTAAATTCCAGCGGGGGACCGAGCGTCACTGTCCCATGGCTGGTGTCGTTAGAAAGGGCAGATCCCACAGAATTGCCCGTATTTTGAATGGAGAAAATCGGATAATGTATGCTAGAGTAGTGGCCCGTTCCGTGGCCGCATTCAAAGTGTCTGTCCTGAGAACCACATAACGACATAACGACTTTGTTTAAATTCCAGCGGGGGAACCGAGCATCACTGTCCCGCATGGCTGGTGTCGTTAGAAAGGGCAGATCCCACAGAATTGCCCGTATTTTGAATGGAGAAAATCGGATAATGTATGCCAGAGTAGTGGTCCGTTCCGTGGCCGCATTCAAAGTGTCCTGAGAACCACATAACGACATAACGACTTTGTTTAAATTCCAGCGGGGGAACCGAGCATCACTGTCCCGCATGGCTGGTGTCGTTAGAAAGGGCAGATCCCATAGAATCCCCCCTATTTTGAATGGAGAAAATCGGATAATGTATGCCAGAGTAGTGGCCCGTTCCGTGGCCGCATTCAAAGTGTCTGTCCTGAGAACCACATAACGACATAACGACTTTGTTTAAATTCCAGCGGGGGAACCGAGCATCACTGTCCCGCATGGCTGGTGTCGTTAGAAAGGGCAGATCCCACAGAATCGCCCGTATTTTGAATGGAGAAAATCGGATATTAATTGTGTCAGAGTAGTGGCCCATATGTATGGAACGAGTGCAGTACATCCGAGCAGCGCCTGTTCATTTACACGATTGGTGGGGGTGACATTGTTCCGAGTTCCAGCGGGGGAACCGAGCGTCACGTCCCGCATGCATGGTACGGGGTGGAGGGTTGGATATCCCAGAGAATTGCCCACGTTTCGAATGGAGAAAATCGGATATCAATTGTGTCAGAGTAGTGGCCCATATGTATGGAACGAGTGCAGTACATCCGAGCAGCCTGTTAATTTATAATGTATAGCTGGATAATAATGTATTTATGGAATAATATTAAAACTAAAAATAATATTGGATATTAAATTAGTTTCAGTTTTATACAACTTACTATCCGTTTATAAAGTTTGTACACTGTTGCTGAACATGCTGCAAGCAGCCGCCCTCTTGTGGCTGCTTGCAGCATGTTCAACAACAGCGAAAACGTGGATCCGTGAGTGATGTTACTGAGGTGTAACATCACTCTGGGATCCACGATTTCACTGTTGTTGAACATGCTGCAAGCAGCCACAAGAGGGCGACGCGCTGTCAGCCACCACCAGCACCAGCACAAGTGGCCCGCCACCTGCTGGGCATTATACACATATGCAGTTATACAGGACACTGCCGCACACAAAAGAAGCGTGGTGGGGAGTACATTAAACTAAAGTTTTAAACAGGGCAAAACGATTTATATAATATCACCCACATAAAGTGTGGGTGGAAACTCTGTGCCTGTGAAAAAATTAATCAGGATCTGTTTGCCCTCATCCAACTATCTCTTATAGCAACCATGCAGCAACACTCTCTGAAATGTTTAATCTATAGCTGGATATTAAGTCAATGTATTTATGGAATTAAAATAATATTGGATATTAAATTAGTTTCGGTTTGATAATATCTCCTACAATAAAATGACCAAATGGATTGACGTTTCTGTCTTGCTCCTATTTCTCCCATGGCAGGCGGTTGCTCATTTTAACAACATCATTTGTATAAGTTAAAACTGCGAAACATGCATTTGCATGAAGTAAAATCATTTTGAATGGAAGGAACATTTTTAATTTGAATTAATTGACAGTTAATATACTACTGTGTGTGGCGATGATAATAATAATACTACTAATAATGCTCTATATGGCCATTCAGCATCGAATGAAACTCAATTGACCATCCACAATAAACACATAATACGATGATCAGTATAGCGATCTCCAAAAACGTTTAAAATTGTCAGGGCATGTGTACATTATTAACAATGAGCCTTTATTAAGCCTTGTACAATGATTTGTTAAAGTTTGAGGCACGCTTTGAGTTTCTGGAGAATCGTCATTTTGGCCCTCTTGTGGCTGCTTGCAGCATGTTCAACAACAGCGAAAACGTGGATCCGGGAGTGATGTTACTGAGGTGTAACATCACCCTGGGATCCACGATTTCACTGTTGTTGAACATGCTGCGAGCAGCCACAAGAGGGCGACGCGCGGTCAGCAGTTCGATATTATCTCCCGAAATAAAATGACCAAATGGAATTACGTTTCTGTCCCTGTACAACATATATATGCCTGCCTAGAGTGAATATCATAACTGGGCTGGTTTTGTGAATGACAGTTTTGATTTGGTCATTCCAACAATCCACTTTGACCGTTCCCTGTTCATATCCCACGTAACTAATGCTCAGGCAAACAAAATAGACATGTGTCTGGACATGCTCCGTTATTTTAATCTGCCCTTATCGATTGGAAAATAAACAGTACTGCTATTATCAGTGTTGTTATGAATGTTTCACTTATTCACTGTATAATGATATTAACTGGAGTGGTTTAAAGTTGTACAAACATGGTACAGTTAACTCTGTACAAAGTAATGCAATGTTAACCCTTCTGAAATGAGTAATCTATAGCTGCATGGATAATAAGTCAATGTATTCATACGTAGTCATGATGTGGGGAACCGTCAATACTACAGACCACCTGATAGGATATGTCTATATGTTCCCTGTTAACCCTGGATTTCCACTGGGTATGGGTTAGCATATACATTTATATTAATTGATATGATAATAATTGATAAATAATTAATTCAAGTGACTGACTCTGTTCAATTTCTGACACAATAAAATTAACTAAAAGAATCAAGTTTCTGTCCTGTCTCCTTTGGCTCCCTGCATGCATGGATCTTTTAAAGAACATCCAATCAGGTTCACATTCTGACGATTCATTCCTTGTACGATGCCGCCATATACAGGGCATTTACTATACAGTAATACATGACATCTCTCAAGGCTGAATGAAGGAGATCAATAGTATGACTCAAGATTCAAAGTTTTATTGTCATGTGTACAGAGAGTGACTTGCATCAGAGTGCACAATGAAATTCTTGTGACATGGCAAGCATCAACTACGTAGTTAGAATGAAAAAAAAAAAGTAAAAACAGGATTACAACAATGTACAGAACATACATGGCTCCAAAATATACACAATGAAGTGAGAATATGGGCAGTATATGCAACCTTAAATACTAAAATACTGTAATAAAAGTGATCTGGTGCCAGTTGTGAATATACTAGTTACAAGACATAATGAGGTGTGAATATGTACCCCCCCCCCAACCACCTGTTAATCCTGGATCTCCACTGGGTGGGTGGATTAGCATCTGAATATTTGGTTAAAGTTATTCTTCTTTATAAAATTGCATTCAATCATGGAAGCACTGCAGACTAGGTGCTTAAAGGAGCACATTTGAATTCATTCACAGAGAGTAACGGTTCCACAGTTTCAGCCGACATGTGTACAGCTCTCATGCTTAGGCTCTCATTTAAATTGCTTAAATGTTTTGACACATGTAGAGATACAGCTGTACGTGTCCTTAATTACATCTCAATCATATTACAAATGTACAAAGAGCCTGTAATGTCACTGCTGTTCCTAAAAATTGACTCACTTTATTGTAGCGATTCACACGACTGCAGGCAGCTCAAAACAGGAAAATGGTGCAGGATGTGATCTCGAAATCACACAGCGGCGTAGGCGGACTGCACTGAATATGCCCATGTTATAAACAGGTTTATAGAGCATTAGTTCTTATAACTTGGACTAGGCTGAAAGAAAACACACACCCCGACACACACAGAGAAAACTGTTGCTTCTTGCTCCACACCACTGGGGTGACAACATCTGGTCAAAAGGTGAAGGACCTCACAGCCGAGTTTAACCGAGCCTCGGGAGGAAAGCGGCGGGGCAGTGGCTGAGTCCAGAATGCCTCCGGGGCAGTCCCGTAGCCACCTGAAACATAAACAATATAGATTTAATATTACATACAGTATTGCACTACAAGTGTTAGGGTCAATTACTACTTTTTAACAGTAAAGAGGTGTAGCCCCAGACAGACAGACAGACAGACAGACAGACATGAGAGACAGACATGAGAGACAGACATGAGAGACAGACATGAGAGACAGACATGAGAGACAGACATGAGAGACAGACATGAGAGACAGACATGAGAGAGAGAGAGAGAGAGAGAGAGTGGCAGGACAGATATGAGACAAGATGTTAAATCCCCACAAATTGATCCCTGTTAGGCTTGTTGGCTCGGTTCTACGCAGTAGTTATGATTTGAAACAGGTACCACGGCCACCTGGACATTAGGGTTAGCTAGGGGTTAGTGTCAGGCAAGAGCATCCAGTCTGTGTGTGTGTGTGTGTGTGTGTGTGTGTGTGTGTGTGTGTGTCTGTGTGATGTTTGGGTGAAACTATGTCCAACTATTTTCACACTCATAATAAACGACATTATTTGAACAAAGTGTTTGTTAATGCTGCTGGTTAGGGTGACTCGACACGGTTCAATTTAAATTACAAAGGTAATTTAATGTAATACCTTTCATTTAGTGCCACAGGGTCAATTGCATTCCACCTGCTGCTGATCCAATGTCCTCCTGCTCTCTGCTTCTGTGCCAAAGTCCAACTCGCCACTGTCTCCTGTCTCTGTGACACACGGGTCATTTTCTGTGGGAAAAACAAGTTTCACATTTTATGTCTACTCAAATTGTCTGTTAAATTTGGACTTTTTGAAGCATTTTACCATAGCCTCTCTTGGGAGTTATGAATGACTTACAGTTTCCATTCTACTGTCAGACTACCTAGGGGGATTATACACTATAGAAAGAGACCAGACACATAGGTAGGAGGAGGTGTATAGCTCTTTTTTAAGAGGCAAGACTAGTTTGATATTTTCACAAGCGGTTGGCCGAAGGACGGCGTTTGGCACAGGGCAATCAGACCACACCAAAATGGAGACAACATATTTTTTCCAGTATCCCAGAAACACCATGGCAATTTTAAACCAATCCCCAGAGGATGCACTTTCATATAATAGTATTCAAAAGTCTCTGTGACACAAGGTTCATTTTCTGTGGGCCAAACTAGTTTCACATTTTATGTCTATTCAATTTATCCATTACAATCAATGGTGGGGTACAAACCTCACTGCGCTTATGATAGGAGGCGATGGCGGTTGAAACAAGTACCCCCCCGCCAGCTGGACTCCAGTACGATCGATACCCTCCGGTGTCCTTTTAATCCGTTTAGATACCTACACAGAGAGAGAGAGAGAGAGAGAGAGAGAGAGAGAGAGAGAGACAGAGAGAGAGAGACAGAGAGGGTTATGAAGTAGTGCATCAGACTTAAAGGAAAATAATTGGGGATGGCCTCTGTCTGCTGGTTTAATATGAATATGTTTGTTTCTGTGTAACTTATTTAGGGCCTGCTTTCCCCCTCTGTAATATTGTGTTTACAATTAATTGTGGGGTACAAACCTCACTGCGCTTCAGGCCAGAGGTGGTCCACAATCAGCTACGGCCCCGTAGGCTTCACTATTAATTTTATTTGTAAGCCAATGGTGTCATGGAGAAAACATGAAGAAGACTTAACCTAATCCCCTGCACAAGGACTATTGCAGCTTAAAACTGGGTGGCATATTGACTATGAGGTGTCTACCTTCCAGTCTGGCCCTGAAGCCCCGGTCTACACACAATCTCATCTGATTTTTATTTACCCTATCTTTATTACACCCTCTTACTGGTTACGGAAAGAGGGTGTCTATGCCAGGAGACCAGCCGCTCAGTAGAGAGTAACAAAAAAACAACCTATTCTAATCATAGACCCTACTAAAGAGATGGGTCTTAAGTACATTTATAATCATGTGTGTCTTACCGTTTGCTGTGCCATGTATCGCTGCAGATAATACTGTCCATTGAATTCAAAGTCACTTCTGGATAGGCTGTGGTCCAGTAAATGTGCGATGGATGGGTCAGTGGTTAATAAACACTCCTGTGACAAAGTACAAATAACATTTAGACTACATTAGACCAGTCTAGTATAAGGAAATATTATTTTGATCCAGCCATTATTAACATTATTGTACACACACACACACACACACACACACACACACACACACACACACACACACACACACACACACACACACACACACACACACACACACACACACACACACACACACACACACACACACACACACACACACACACACACACACACACACACACACACACACACACACGCACAAGCAGTTATTCTGACCAGATGTTATTCTGACCAGATGTTAAATGTATTACTATATTATGTGCTGACAATAATGTCAGTTTGTCACTTTCTCATTCGAAACCAACAATCTTGCAGAAGTAAACACATTAATATTCACGTTTACAAAGTATCAAAATGTCTCATACCCAATTATTAAAACATGCACGTAAATGCAGTGAAGGCCTTTAGCTCGTCCACAACGCAACGCTATCCGGCGCCATTTCAGGGTCTCACATGGTCTCCGGTCGTCTCTCGCAGTGCCACACAGACCACGTTGGCTAGGCTAGGCTAAGCTAGGCTAGGCTACTACTAGCCCACGCGTTTTCCGGTACTTCATTGTGACCTCTGACCTACACATCCGATTGGCTAATTCACAGAACGGAACACAACTTTCAGACGTATAATAATATATCTTATATACATTAATATATTTCAACCGGGTTACACACTTATAATTTAAATAATCATTAATCATTTGAAATGTATTTTATTCCTGCAATGTTGATACTCTGAATGACTAGAATAACTTGAATTACTCTTGAATTACCTTCGTATAATCCCCAAGATGCACCAGCTCACTGACATGCGCGTTAGAACTACTTAATTACAGTTCAAAAATAAAATGCAATATGACATGTGTTCCACTAGAGGGCGACATAAAGCTCGGGCTGTAGGGTTAAAATTGGGGTTAGGGGTAGGGTTAAAATTTGGGTTAGGGTTAGGGTTAGGGTCAGGGTCAGGGTTAGGTTAGGGACAATATTTTGCCCTCTATGAGGGCAAATGTGCACGGGCACAGGGGCTATCCATATGGCCCAATGTATTCCAAAAAAAGGGGGGGTTTGGGACTAGGGTTAGGGTTAGGGTTAGGGTTAGGTTAGGTTAGGTTAGGGTTAGGGTTAGGGTTAGGGTTAGGTTTGTAGGAGGTTATTTTTGTGTTGGTTGGTACCCTAGGTTGCACGGGCCTACCGCCCTTGCACATCTCTACTGCTCCCATTCTTGACATCTCAATGTAATAATATATGTGTATATCTATGTATGTGTATATCAGTATGTTTATAACTATGTAATGTATGTGTCAGTAAGCACCAGGATTCTGCAGGCTGTAATCTAGTTTGGATTTATATAAAAGCAGGATGTTAGAGGGCCACCCAGCACATCTAAAACAAAATGGAGGTAAGAGTCTAAAAGTACAATATGTTAGGATTTAAAATGTATGTTAAGTGCCATAGTAGAATAAATAAATAAATATAATTAAATAGTGACACGGGTAATCCATAAAAACATGCTAAATGAATTACTTGTGTTAAATGCTTTATGTAGGATATACTTAAAATGCTTAAAAAGGTAAGTATAAAGAGATAAGTATAAATAAATAAGTACACAAATAAGTTATAAAAAGGCATGCTAGATGAACAAAGTTTGGGGAAAAGCCCTGTCCATATCATAGAAATAAAGAAAAGGAAGAAATTACATACAATCAAATAAATAATCCAACATATAAAATGTTTTTTGTAAAATTACTCAGACCTTTTAAAAAAATAAAATTGTGCATGGCCATCCTCCATCATTCCCTAATATTCAGCCCCAGTGGAAATATTGTCTTTAATTTGTTTATCCACTGGGACTCTGTTCTTTTCCTCTGCCTTAGGCTCCAGGGGTTAGTTTCCAGGCCTGTTATTATCAGATGGTTGGTGGAGTGATTTTGAAAGTGTTGTACGAGATGTGTTTGTAATGTGTTATTTTTTATTGTATAAAGGTGCTGTTTGAGTCTGGTTGGAATGTTGTACTGGGTTTCACCCACATATATGTTATGGCAAAGTGTACATGAAATGGCATATATTATGTTTGTGTCCTTGAGGGTTATACGTTGTGGAATGGGGATAGAGGTGTTGGCATGTGGGTTGTGAATGTGTGAGAGAAATCTATGATGTAATGTTTGAGTGATTGATGTGGAGGGTGAGGTGGAGAATTTTGCTTTTACCAACAGGTCCCTGAGATTGGGATTTTTACGGAATGCAGATATGAGTTTGAAATCCTGTAGCTGGGGGAATGTCTGCTGTGTGTAGTTGAATGCTGTTTTGAGTTTCATGTGGGCCTGTAAACAATGATGTGAATATGTGCTGATGAGAGGGATAATCTGATTCGGGTTATGGTTATGAATGGGCGGGTTAGGTTTAGGTATGGGGTTGGGAGGGTTAGGGTAAGGGTTAAGATTATGTGAAGTATTCAGGTTCAGGGTAGGGTTCTGGGTGGGAAGGTTAGGGTTAGGTGTGAGAGTGGAATGGTTATGGTTAGGATTAGGGTTGGGGTTGGGATTAGGGTTAGGTGTGGGAGTGGAATGGATAGGGTTAGGTGTGGGGATGGAATGGTTATGGTTAGGGTTAGGATTAGGGTTGGGTATGGGGTAGGAATGGTTAGGTGTGGGGTTGGAATGGTTAGGGTTAGGTGTGGGGTTGGAATGGTTAGGATTAGGGTTAGGTGTGGGGTTGGAATGGTTATGGTTAGGATTAGTGTAAGTTAAGATTAGGGTTAGGTGTGGGGTTGGAATGGTTAGGGTTAGGTGTGGGGTTGGAATGGTTAGGATTAGGGTTAGGTATGGGGTTGGAGTGGTTAGGGTTAGGTATGGTGTTGGAATGGTTAGGATTAGGGTTAGGTATGGTGTTGGAATGGTTAGGATTAGGGTTAGGTGTGGGGTTGGAATGGTTAGGGTTAGGTATGGTGTTGGAATGGTTAGGATTAGGGTTAGGTGTGGTGTTGGAATGGTTAGGGTTAGGTATGGTGTTGGAATGGTTAGGATTAGGGTTAGGTATGGTGTTGGAATGGTTAGGATTAGGGTTAGGTATGGGGTTGGAGTGGTTAGGGTTAGGTATGGTGTTGGAATGGTTAGGATTAGGGTTAGGTGTGGGGTTGGAATGGTTATGGTTAGGGTTAGGTATGGTGTTGGAATGGTTAGGATTAGGGTTAGGTATGGGGTTGGATTAGGGTTAGGTGTGGGGTTGGAATGGTTAGGGTTAGTTAGTGTAAAGATTAGGATCAGGGTTTGGTGCGGGAGTGTAATGGTTATGGTTATTGGGCCCCCACACGCTCCCCTTTATACCCCTCAGGAATCTCTTAGAGTAGCCTCTCCTCCTGAGGGAGCTAAAGAGGATGCGTGCCGCCTCCTCAGCATCCCCCTCCCATGTGCATAGTCTCTTAAATCGGATGAGTTGTGACTTTACTATGCCTTTAAATGTGTGTTTCGGATGATAACTGGATTTGTGAAGTAGTGCATGTGTGTCTGTGTCTTTAAAATAAACCTTTGTGTGTAAGAAGCCTGTATGAGTGTTTGGGATAAATACTGTGGTGTCCAGAAAGTTGACCTGTTGTGGATGGATCTCAAATTTTACTGTAATTGTGGGGTGGTGATTATTAAGTGTGTCAATGAATGCATTGAAATGTTCCAACCCATGTTGCCACACTCCAAAGATATCATCAAGATAGCGTTTGTAAAACATTGGCTGTAATTGACATTTTGCTAGTGCGGTGGATTCCCAATCTGCCATGTAAATGTTTGCATAAGCGGGTGCAAATTTCTTGCCCATCGCTGTACCATGTATCTGTAAAAAATGTTTATTGTTAAATATAAAATCATTGTTCTTCAGGCCAAGTTCTAAAAGTTGTAAAATGTGTGTGTCTGGTCTGTTTGGATCTGGATATCTTTGGAGTGCGGCTTCCACAGCCCTCAGACCTGCTGGAATATCAATGTTGGTGTATAGTGAGTCTATATCAATTGTGAAAAGGTATGTATGCTGTGGAACTGGCAGAGTACAAAGTGTATCTATGAAATGATATGTATCTTTAATGTAACTGGGATGTTGTTGTGATATGGGATTAAGAAAAAGTCAATAAACTCTGCTGCTGCAGAGGATTCGCTGCCACAGTCTGAAATTATGGGTCTTCCTCTGGGGACCTCGAAAGGGACTGTCCACTTCTCAGGTGGCTGGTGTATTTTAGGGAGCAGGTAAAACAGACGTTGTCGAGGAATGTCTGGACCATCCAAAAAATCTTCTGTCTATGTGTAATGTAATTAGCTCTATAAAGATCTGAGTTTATTTGTCTTATTCTAGTTTGTGTATCTGCTTGTATGGATTGGGGAATGACCGTGTAATGTAGGCTGTTGGATAGTTGTCTATTAGCCTCTGAAAGATATTGCTGGTTATCCATGATGACAATTTTGGAGCCTTTGTCTGCTGGTTTGATGATAATGTGTTTATGTTTGCGAAGGTTTTGTATTGCTTGTCTTTCTCCTTCCAAAATGTTCTGTTTGGGTGTAAGAGTGGTGTATTTAAAATTTCTAATAATCTGTGTGTTGGTTTTGATCAAATTCCTGATGGGTGCTGAAATGGTGTTAGCTTTGGGTTCCCATCTGGATGGTGCACTAAAAGGTGGAGTGATAAAATCTGTAGTGTAATTAAAATGATCCAGAAGCCTCAGCGTCCGGTGATACCGGTGTATGTCCCTCTCGAGTTCCCCATGATCCAACCCAACAGGAACTGGAATAAAGCTAAGACCCCTTTCTAGTAGTTTTATTTCACAGGGTGATAGCTGTAAAATAGGAGACAGATTAAGGATGTTAGTGTGTTCAGGGAGGGGCCGTGGAAAAGGCGTACCCTCCTGCTCTACTTTAACTGTTCAGCCCAGTTGTGTAGAATCCTGTGTGCTGTGGTAGGGGTCCAATGGATGTCATCTCCCTCTGTGTGAAAATCTGTGTTATGTATTTCAAAAAGGGGTTATAATGTGTTGCTATGTGTTGGTTAAGAGATTTCAACAGAGCCTGTTGTCTGTCTGCAAGATGGGGTGAAAAGTTAATGATGGGTATGTATATCATGGCATTGGGATATGTAATAGCTGCTTGCTTATTGAGTGCTTGAAGCTGACCCACTGCTGTGCTCGCATGTACCTGGTCCTTGTTATTGATCCCCAGAGAGAGCACTACCACCCTAACATTGGGGTAGACCTGTGATTTGGCCAAAACTCCAGTGATGGAAACTGTGCCCCGGGTAGCTGTCAATTTGGATGTGTCCAAATGTGTGAGGGGGGATTCTGCTTAAATTGGAGTCCCCTATGATAATGATGGGTTTTGTGGAATTGATTTCCCATTGATAAATTTTCCTGTTGGACCTATCGTGTCTGGTAGGATGGTAAATTGGTATAACTGGTGATGTCAGTGTGGAATGTCTAGTTGTAGGTGTGGAATGTCTGGGTGTAGGTGTGGAGTTTCTGGTTGTAGGCATGGGAGAAAGTCTTATAGTGGGTTCTATGCGGCCCCTCCCTTGTGGGGACAGAATAATGGGACCTGTCTTGTGGCCTCTAGATTGTGGAGAGGTTAGTACTGGGGAAGGCTCAGGTGGGAAGCCTACTGGAATGGTTTTCCCTTTGCTGTGCCCCATCATCATTACTTTTTCCACCTCTACTTTCCTCTCCACAATAGCAGCTTCAATCGGATGTGTAGTGGTCTGAGTATGGGTCTCTGTGGGAACAATGTTCGAAATGTTAGAGGTTTTGAGAGCTGGGTTTGAAGCAGGCAGAATATCCAAATCCACATAAGTGGCTACATTGCTAATGGTAGTGGTGTTGGGTGGGTGTGCTCCCCCTAGGGGCCCAGGAGAGGATGGAACTTCAGGCTGACTGTGGAGTGTGTGGATGACTTGTGCTTGGACTGTAATCGTTTTGGGCTCAGTTGTGGTAGATGGGTTGTCAGTTGGAATGGGTACTAAGGGTGGGAAATCTTCTTCTACCAGATTAAAGTTGACTGTGAATGGGGTCTGGTCTGTTGGGTTGTTTGCCACTGGGATATTCCTCCC
Organism: Dallia pectoralis; assembly: GCA_029465975.1. NCBI lineage: Eukaryota > Metazoa > Chordata > Actinopteri > Esociformes > Umbridae > Dallia > Dallia pectoralis. The sequence goes on along the minus strand of CM055737.1, from coordinate 40,831 downwards.
TGGTTGACTGGATAACAGACCTGGCATGGATGGCTTTGGGTCTAGGTGAGGAATACCTGTGATTGGAGTGTGAGTGGAAGACTGTTGTACGGGAACTGGAGCTGGAGGGCTAGTGGACGGTGTGTTCTTAAGTAAATGGGTCACTGCTGTGATGGTATTCTCCTGTAGTCTATGTCGGTACCTTTGTTTTGCCCAACGAATAGCTGTATCTAGTGCATTATGGTTGAAGGGGAGGCCCATTGAAGACAGTGATGTGAAAGTTGCATGGTAGTGGTCACATAGTATCTGCATATTCACTGCCATCCAATTATGTGTGTTAGCTGCCACTTTCTGTTTTATGTCCATGTTTGGGGATGATGGTTTGATAAAATCTGTAAGTTTGTTTACCTGTTTCATCATCCCCACCGGAAAAGTGTTGGTTTTAATGGCAATGTCAATAATATGCCTGTGGTGTGTTGCTTGTATGAGCTTAAAATAGGTTTTAATGGTGGACTGTGTGTTAGCTAATGTGTGTGTTGCTCTGTGTTGTACTGTTGGGGGTATGTTTGTCTCCCCCTCCTGGATCAAAGCATCTAAGACAGTGAATCTATTGCTGAGCATATTTAAAACAGGTAAAGGTTAGGCACTTTGTCTGGTAAAAAGGATAAGTAATATATTGTTGTTTACCTCAACTCAGATCAGATGATGCCTGAAAAAGAGGTTTGTTTAAGAGGCAGGTAGAAGATGATGAGATGGGGAGCTTTTTTCAAAAAAACTCAGTTTTATTCATCGTGCCTTTTAATCAGCATGTGATTGGCATTGTCCTTGTATTTGTTGCTGGGAGCGACCCAGATGGAGTCCATATGTCGGGTATCCTAGATGGTTGTTTGGTTCTTTCCCAGTAGAGGTTGTTGATGGTTGTTGGGAGAAAAGTGCCTTCCCAGTAGCTGAGTTAAAATCTTTACTTTATTATTAAAAGCCCCCTAAGAGGTATTCTAGAACAACAATAAGTTCACTGTAAATCAAAGAAAGAAAACAATAGAAAAGCAAGCCTGACGTTTCGCGTGAAAATACGCTTCTTCAGAGGCTGATACAGGTAGAAGTGGGGAGAAAAGGAGGTTTAAGTAGTATGGGATATGGGGAAAAGGGTGGTTTGCAATCAATTAATACAGGAGGTGAGCTCCTGATTGGTTATGCCCTAGACAGGTAAGTGGGGGAGGAGTTTCACAGCTGAATCCTGTTTATTTGTCATTTAAGTGCCATCCCCTTAATAACAAGAAGAGCTGGTTTCAAGGCACCCTGAATAAATAACATGTAGGGGAGGGATAAAAGAAAAACATGGAACAGACCTAAAATGGAGGAGGAGGAGACAAATGTTAGGCTCAAATCAATTAGACAGTTCTACTTTTGTCTTTAATAAGTTGCGAATAAAAAACGATGACCATAGAATTGTCCATATCAATAAACAGATTATTAGTTTCATAAGGGTTAGGGTTAGGGTTAGGGTTAGGGTTAGGGTTAGGTTAGGGTTAGGGTTAGGGTTAGGGTTAGGTTAGGGTTAGGGTTAGGGTTAGGGTTAGGGTTAGGGTTAGGTTAGGGTTAGGGTTAGGGTTAGGGTTAGGGTTAGGTTTTGAAGAGAAATTCTTGTCCCAGAGGGACAAGAAAGGCACAGGCACAGGTCAGTTTTTCCATTCAAAACTAGAAAACCAACAAATAAAACACAAACTACAAAAAACAAACATAGTGTAAGAATGGGGATGGGGTTGGAGTTTGGGTTAGGGATTGAGTTAAGAATTAAGGTTGGAAATTAAGATGGGGATTAGGGTAGGGATTGAGGTTAGGGTAGGGATTAAAGGAAGGGTAGGGAATTAAGGTTAGGGTTAGGGAGGTTTAGGGGTTAGGTTTAGGGATTGAGGTAGGAAAGTCAGGGTAGGGAATTGAAGTTCGGGTTGGGGATTAAGGTTGGGTTTAGGGGTTAGGTTTGGGGATTGGTGTAAGAGGAGTTGAGGTAGGGATAAGGGTAGGGATTAAGGTCAGGGTTAGGGATTAAGGTAGGGATTAAAGTCAGGGTGGGGTTAGGGTTAGGGTTGAGGTTAGGTTAAGGGGTTAGGTTTAGGGATTGAGGTAGGAGTCAGGATAGGGAATTAAGGTTAGGGTTAGGGATTAAGGTTAGGTTAAGGGGTTAGGTTTGGGGACTAAGGTATGAGGGTTAGGATTAGGGTTAGGGATTAAGGTTAGGTTTAGGGGTTAGGTTTGGGGACTAAGGTCGGAGGGTTAGGGTTAGGATTAGGGATTAAGGTTAGGTTTAGGGTTAGGGTTAGGGTTAGGGATTAAGGTTAGGTTTAGGGGTTAGGTTTGGGGACTAAGGTCGGAGGGTTAGGGTTAGGATTAGGGATTAAGGTTAGGTTTAGGGGTTAGGTTTGGGGACTAAGGTCGGAGGGTTAGGGTTAGGATTAGGGATTAAGGTTAGGTTTAGGGGTTAGGTTTAGGGATTAAGGTAGGGTTAAGGTTTAGGGAATTAAGGTTAGGGTTGGGAATTAAGGTTAGGGTTAGGTTTGGGGACTAAGGTAGGATTAAATGTACGGTATGAAATAAAGATATGGGTTGAGGTAAAGCTTGAGGTTAAGGTTAGGATTGGGATTAGTGTTAGGGTTAGAGGTACGGGTTAGGAATTGAGGATCGGGTTAGGAATTGAGGATCAGGGCTGGGACTAATGTAAAATTAAAGGTTGGGGTGGAAAATTAAAATTAGGTGTCAGGGTTCAAATTATGGTTGGGAACGGGATTGGTTCTGGTTAGAGTAAGGGGTTATGGGTTGTAGGTTCACATTTGAGACTGCATTTCGGGCCATATAATTCCGATTTTTATCTCTGGATTGGAGGAATTCTGACTCGATGGAAAAAAGGTTAAAGTGGCCCAGGGGCTGGAGTAAGATCAACAGCAGGGTACCAATACGAGGTTTCCTGTCCAGAGAAGGGGATTTAGAACACCCTCCAAAGAACACCAATAAATATAAGTGCTAGGGAAGACAAAAAAGAAGATAAATTAAATATGCAAATTTCAATCCAACGTAGTAAATCAAACAAATAAATATAAGTGCTATTGGGGGGAAAAAATTCAACAAATTCAATCATAATTATAAACACACACTAATAACGTGGAATAATAGTATTCTCAAGAAAATGCTCCTCATCCCTCTTGTAATCTCTTTCAGTATCTTTCATTGAGTCCTAAAGGGTCAATTGTATCCAAAAGCCTGATCCACTTGCGTTCAGTCTGTTGTCTTATTTGTTTGGACCAGCCCAAGTCACTTTCCAGCCCTAGGATCCTTAAATTCCCTATTCCATGCTCTCCAAAGTGTGTATATAATATAGTAGATCGATCTCCCTTCTTAATATGAAATACATGCTGTTTCAATCTAGCCCGTAATGAGTTCTGGGTTTCTCCAACATATAATCTATGGCAGAGATGGCATTCGATGACATAAATTAGATTTTCAGTGGCCAAATGAACCCTGTTTTTGGTCGGGGCCCCCAAGCTGGAGTAGACATTGAATACAAAAGGTCTAAGCGAGAAATGCGGTTCTTTTTGGTGTTTCTTTTTAGTCAGGCTGGAGTGTACCAACATGTCTTGTAAGTTTTTGTTTCGCCTATACGCTATAATGACCCTAAAGTTGTTCAGTTCTTTTATTTCAGCTTGAGCTTTTCGGAAATGACCTCTAACCCCCGAGCTAAACTTCACTAAGGACCCTGAATAGGTCCCAACCAACGGAATCAGGTGAGTGTCCTCCTCTCTCTACTCGGTATTCACCATGTTGTTCAAAGTTTCGTTTCACCTCACATTTGATCCCTCTAAGGAATCGTCTGGAGTAGCCTCTGGATCTTAACGCTGAGAAGAGAACAGCAGTGGCCTCCTCCACATCTAATGGTGAACTACAGATACGATGGAATCTAATGAGTTGTGATTTAACAAGACCTCTAAATGTATGTTTGGGGTGGAAACTTGATTTGTGAAGCAGTGCATGTCGATCTGTGCTTTTAAAGAAAACCTTAGTAGCCAATCGTTTGGTGTTTTCCGAAACAGAGGTAAAAAACACCTGGATATCCAGAAATTCTATTTTATCCCTCTGAATATTATGCGTAATGGTAATTGCAGGATGATGGTTGTTGAGAGTGTGTAAGAAATGCTCCAAACTCTCCCTGGAATATATCCAAATTCCAAAAATGTCATCAAGATATCTACGGTAAAGCAATGGGAGCTCCCTACACTTTAGGAAGGCAGATTGTTCCCATGAGCTCATGTAGATGTTTGCAAAGCTTGGGGCAAATTTCTTACCCATTGCCGTACCGTGGATCTGCAAGAAGTGTTCACCATTAAATACAAAATCATTTCTGGTGAGGCTCAGTTCCAAGAGCTTCATGATTGGCCCATCCGGTCTCCCGGAGTCAGGAAATTTAGAAAACACATCAGCGACTGCTTTCAAGCCCAATATAGTATCTATGTTAGTATAAAGCGAATTAATGTCTATAGAGAACAAGAAGGCCTCCTGGGGCACGGTGAGTCCCTTTACGATATTTACAAAGTCATAGGTGTCCTTTATGTAGCTGGAATGCTTTTGTGATAAAGGGTTTAAGTAATAATCAATGAACTCTGCAATTCTGTACGACTCCGAACCACAATCACTAACTATAGGTCAACCACTGGGAACACGGGAGGGAACCGTCCAAGACTCAAAAGGTTTGTGTATTTTAGGCAGCAAATACAGCTGCCTCGATCTAGGTTCATCCGGACCAAGAAGGTAGGCCCACTGCTTTTGTGTAATATAATGGTTGTCCCTAAGACCGGACAAAATGTCCCTAATCATTTTTTGTGTGACCAATTTAATACTATGTGGCAATGGTGTATAATGTTTGGGATTGTCCAATTGCCTCTTAGTTTCAAGTATGTAATCAACTTTATCCATTATGACCACTTGGGATCCTTTATCTGCAGGTTTGATAACAATATTAGGGTTATTTTTTAATGTGTTTAAGGCCTGAATTTGTGTTGCCGACAGATTGGGTTTATTTGATGGTTTAAACCTCAGTTTGTTGAATAAGGCAACATCTTTTCCAATTAGTGTTTTGATTTCCTGTGATGCCGTATCAATCCTCGGTTCCCAATCTGATGGGTCCGTAAAGGGTGTATACGGGAAATCAGTAACATATTCAAAATGGTCAAGCAATTTAATCCTACGGTGATAAGCATGGAGATCCCTCCTGAGTTCCCAGTGGTCAAACCGTTCCGGGTAGGTATAAAGGTCAGACCCCTCTCCAGGACCTCCCTTGTGCCTGAGTCAGTCTAAAGGTAGAAGACAGATTCATTACATTGGATAAGGGGAGTAGTTGACAATACTTCAACCCCTTTACATGTTTAACTGTTCTAACCAATGTTCCAATATGTTATTTGCAGTCTCTGTAGTCCAATGGACCGGATCTCTAGCATTCACCGCAAAATAGAGACTACTGATTTCATTCAAGAACACGCATTTCTCCAAGATTGTCTGATTAAGTCTCTGCAACAGGCTCTGCTGGTCCCGGGGTAGTCTATCCGATACATTGATAATGGGTACATAAATAGTGGCATTGGGAAATACTTTCTTACCAGTTCTCAACAATTGTTGTAACTGTTTCCAAGTAGTCGTTGGAGTTTGCTTGCTCAAGCAATTGTTTAGGCCTACCGAAAGTACTACCTTCCCTACTTCTGGGCAAGGGTCAAGCTTATTCAAGACCCCATTTAGATGGTAACAGGTTGCACCAGGAAGCTGTCAACCTGGATGTGTGCATCTGAAAATGAGGAGATGCGTGCCAAGTTGGAATCCCCACAATGACTGTGGGTTTAGTAATTTGTAATTCCCAGTCCAGAATCTTTCTAGTTGACCTAGGATGTCTAGTAGGGGCCTGATGCAGGTCGGGTGTCACCAATCGATGTGAGTCTGTTATTGGAAATACAGGAGGGGATTCAGAGTTGGAGTCTATTCTGCAATATTTGCTTTTTTGAATATTCTCCTCATCATTTTATCCTCCATATCATTTTCCTGTATGTTTTTAGACCTCACTCGACCAGGTTCCACCACCTCGCCTAAGCCTTGGTCAAAAGATTCTGGAATGGAAACAGAAGAAATCAAATCTGAACCCGGTTGGACCACATTACTGTGAGTTGTTATAATCAAATTGTTTTTACTTATTTGTATTAGCTGCTGTTCCTTTCGTACCTTGGCCAAACCGGGTGACTCTGAAGACCCATCCAAAGCCTCTTCACAAAGACCTGCTATAGAGACACCCTCCACTGGGTCCAAGGGGCACCGACCAAACACAAGCTCCCGCCACATTGCAACGGGCCTGATGGACTATGCTCATTGTTTGTGGGCTGGGAACACAGGTCGGGAACCTCGTGTTTAACAGGCTCTAAAACTGCAGTTACCTTAATCAACCTCTGTGGTTTAGGTGTCATCGAAAGTATAAGGGAATTAGAGTTTACCTCCTGCATTAAGGGACTGGAATTATGTGTAGTTTGTCCAGGGACTCTTTCTCTCGGTGGGAAGAGCACATTAATGGATTGGTCCAGGGTAGTCCGAGCTGGATGTGCTACTACCTGGGCAAAAGTGCCCAAGGCCCCTGGTCTCGTTGGGCTCATAAGAGGGGGAATGACTGAGGCGACAATGCCCCGGGTGTCTGCTCTTCAACAACCCGTTGATCTGTATTAGATTTCAACTTAAAATACAAGCAAATATGTACATTTGCACCAGCAACTGTACTGCCTGCCCACTTCAGATTAAAGTACCACAATTTACATAATAAAAACATATCAAAACCAGCGTGTTAATTGACCCCAGGTGTTAATTAATCATTGCCCAGTGGGCTTTTATTGTGAAGCACTGGGGTCCTTCTGTAACCACACTGTCAGCTGACACTCATATTCCATCAGCCTCGTTGCCGGTCGAAATGTTTGGAGTGGGAGACCTATTTTTCTCAGGTAGGACAATACTAATAAGCACAGGAAAAGGTTTAAAAGACAAAATACATAGTCATGCAGAAAATAGAAAAATAAATACTGTGGGGCACTGGATTTAAAAATGGAAGTTTGCTTATCACCAGGTAATTAGTTGGTTTAGCTAGCTTGGCATATTCTCCCAATTCCTGCCCCACCACATCACTCCGTGCATGCAAGAAAAATTATAAATAAGTACGTAATGTTTAAGAGGTAAGTGCATAGATTGGTAAGTGCATAGATGTATAAATAAATAAAAACAAAACACACAGCATACGTTTTATATAATAAATAAATATACATAAATAAGTGCATTTGTTGTAATATTCCTGTGCTCAAGTAATTTATGTCCTATTATATTTCT
>CM055737.1:17109-32960 GCA_029465975.1 Dallia pectoralis | reverse complement strand
GACTTACTAAAGACACATTCAATACAATGCTAACCAATATAGAAAACCTCACCGTCAAGAAACGTAACACTGAATTAATAACAAGCACCTGTGAACCTAACCAGGGACCTTAAATAACCCACTGATTAACACTAGAAGCACGGAGGCTCAGATACCCACTCCTTTTGCTGTTTTGGGTCACATGACCCATGCGTGTTTTGAATGGGAGAATGTTGCTGACACACAATGACACACAATGACCAGCATCTTGTTTATCTTTGCGTCAGAAGGATCACGCTGGCTGTTGTAAAATCACGGTGGCGAATGAATTGAAACCAAAATGTTAAAACCTCATGGAAATTGAATATAGATGGCCTAAAAGTGTCCACTATTATTCAATAAGTGCACATAGATTTAGGCTTTCATGATACCATATTACCACTCTAATTATCTTTAATTAAGCCAAATTAATCTCGAAATAATATTTAAATATTGACAGGAAATACATTATAAAAACACTGAATAGATTTTATAAAAAACTGTAAAAATTATTGTGACCAAAAAATACCATAATTTCATTTTTGTTGCGCCACTTTTAACTCTACTGTCTGATTTATTGGGCTCAATGCATTCAGGCTCAAGGATTTCATTCATGTGATGTACACATGATGAAAAATATCCTATTAGCAATTAATCTAGCAACTAGTATGCTTTTGCGTTTATGTATCAACTATTATTAATTGCCTATTGTTTCAGTAGGCCATTATTATTTGAAAATCATCTTTGAAAAGCGAAATATTGTTGGCTGTGAAGCGTAGCCTACATAAGTTTGTCGTTCAGAACTTCCCTTGATGCCGCCTCGTTAGACAGAAGAAACAGGATGATATTCATGTCATGTCATTCATGTTAACTCAAAATTGTCTACAATAAATAAACATGTATTTGGTTTAATTTAAAATAATCATTGTGTTATTATTATTAGTATTAATTTGATAAAATGAGGTTCACTTGCAGAAAATGCAACTTGGTTTCTGTGTTTCAAGCGCCACCTGGTGACAGACAACAAGATATAGAGTTGAAAAAAATACAAGCGAGATGGCGGATAGCCACTTAGCACATAACTTCGTCAAAATAGCTTTAAATTTGTGTTTCCAGTGATTATTTTAACAGGAAAAAACAAGAGGATAAAGCGTACATATCTAGGAGCATTCCTAAAAGGGGATTTATGTAAGTTAATAGAGTGCCGCAAAAATATTTTTTACGTGCTTCTGGGTCAAATTATCCACTTCCGGCGTTTCTAGTGTTAACTAACCTATGCTCAGTGCTTAGCTAAACCCAAAACAGATGTGCTCCTAATCAATATGATACTCTCTCAGTGCTCTCCCCTAACACCATGTGACAACACGGCTCACCCAATCGTGATACAGTCCTCTGCGAAACAACTTTGTTCTTATCTTATCAGTTAGATCGGGTGGCCAGTCAGTAGGTTCAGTATAATTTTCTAGTCACGAACCTGTAGGGTATAAGTTCAATTTCATTGAACCAACCACCCAATGAAAGCAGTATTTTTTTCAAACTCTAATTGCCCTATTCCAAATTATTATTCACAACAGAAATTCTGAAGATCAAATTGTGAAGAACTAAAAATTGTAATTTGTTGGTCATTTGTTGAATTTACACAATTAGGAGGTAAGGAGCAATTTCAATCAAACACTTTTTTTTTTGACCTCTTCTTTGATATCACCTCCACAATTCTTGCATCCATTGAACTGAGTTTATGGAGAGGTTCTGCATGAATTTATTTGCAGGATGTCAGAATAGCCTCCAAAGGTTCTCAAAAGAGTTGAGGTCAGGGAAGGGAATACATGGCCCTAAAAAACAGGGCCAGCACTGACTAAACACAGCGCCATCACATCAAGCATCCTAGAATGCTGGAGGGGACCAGTGACCACCGGCCTGAGGAGAGACACATAAAGCGATGCATTAATGCGATAATCAGCTTGCAGCTGTAATCGATGTGTTACCTCTTTTACTCTCCTCAGGACTTTGAACGACCCCACAAACCGCGGACCCAGTTTCAGTCAGGGCTGGGGGACGGGAATTTTCGAGTCACGAGCCAGACTGGATACCCTGGTCATATACCGGCGTATCACTACGCCGCCTGCAAGCGGTGGACTTTTGACCTTCTCCGGCGCGCTCTAGGTCCACGTGTCCTCGGAACCAGTCGGTGCTGCCACGGGTCCAGGACCGGCTGGTACACTCAGACACACTGGAAGGGTGACATGTTAGTGCAGGAGTGGCGGAGCGAGTTTTGAGTGTATTCAGCCCAGTGCAAAAACTCTGCCCACTCCCCGGTATGCCCTCAGAAACCTCCTAAGTTCTTGATTAACACGTTCCACCTGCCCATCGGCCTCAGGGTGAAAACCAGAGGTGAAGCTGGCCGACTCCCCCAGTCGTCCCATAAATGGCTTCCAGACATTAGACGTAAATTTAGGACCCTGGTCAGAGACGTTGTCCTCTGGGGCCCCGTTGTGCCGGAAGACGTGTGTGAACAGGGCCTCTGCGGTCAGTAGGGCTGTCGGGAGACCTGGCGTGGATAGAACGCGGCAGGCCTTTGAGAAACGGTCCACAACGACCAGAACCGTGGAGTTACCTTAGGACAAAGGAAGATCAGGCAACACATTACCTTTGTTTTTTCCTCGTTTACCATTTTCTTTCACCTTATCTCTTCTTTTTTTGCAAACAGTTTACAGTACCAGTAATGCCCATCCCTCACTATCAGGTTGCCTAGTCTAACTGGGTAGGGTGGGGGCGATGCGTTCTGATTGGCCTGCGGTTTGTAGGCCTATTTATTTAAAAGATTCCTACTTATGTTGTTCTCGTGTCTTTTTCCTTTTTTCAAATTATTACAGTATTACAATAGGAAAACTACAATTCTAATTTTATATATTATTTTTAATTGTTTGGCGCCACTACGGATGAACTGCGACCATTACATTTTATGTCTATTGTAATGAATTAACTTTGTCATTGACACATGGCGATTAAGATAATGTGGGTATAATAATAATAATATAGGTAGATTAGGGAAAGACGCTGGTAGGCAGGGAAAACAGGGAGATAGACCTGGGCGAAATCGGAGTGCTCGCCAGTTTACTATTATTGACTTCATTCGGACCACAAAAGGCTCAGCAAGCAGGTTCTGTTCATTTGCTATGGCCTCATGCTTACCATCATGCCTTCCAAGCCAGTGTTCTTTTGCGGTGTTGCGGCCAATATTGTCCAGCCTAGTTCAGGTATGATCAACAAGTTTCCCATTTGTAATTACCAGTTCGATGGCCCATTTCAGTAGATTTTTCCTGGTCATGTGGTCAATATCCACTTCCCACCATCTGTTCTCTCAAGCTAAAATGTATGCATAGTAGATGCACTACCACTTATCCTGGTTAGTTAGATCTGCTCACTGTCTGGATTTCGGCAGTCATTATCTGATACTGCAGTATATTATTCATAATTAATGTGACTTACTTCCATGCCTTTTCTCTTGCGGTGAAATTTTTTTTATAATGGAACATTATGATTCCAATTTGGATTTTAAAAAAAAGCTTGCCTGCCATTGAAATGACTGCCTCCAAATCATAACATTAGTTTATTTTGCGCTTGAAATGTACATGGTGGGACTTCTTATGAATCATTTTAATCTTCAGTGGAGGAACAGGAGCATATTAAGTTAGAGAATCCCAATACCACTATTAATGCTGGTTTAAGTCATTGACCTACTGTGTAATGCTAGTAATGCATTGGCGGACCTGAAAACCACATTCTGGGTACATTTTTTTTTTAAATAAATCTTCCATGAAAGGCATGCCATTATAAATCAATACCATACAGGCCAATATAAATAAGGAAAGGGAACACACACTTCACTTCATTCCCAGTGAATATTAATTTCAGCAATGACAGAAATCTTCGATATGCACAAAACAGGTTCCCCTGTAATACCTGCATGCTTCACAATTCCCTTCTTAGCTCTGGCGACAGAATGAAAGGTTTCCATACCCAACTTGTATTAGCAGACCCAGTCACCCAGTGCTTGATTCTACATGGCAGTCATTTTTTATATGCTTCATTGAAGCTGAAAATATGGACCACATTGTGCAAGAAGCAGAACCCACATGGAAAGAACCTATATAAACATATATGTTTTAATATAGGTTTTGATATATGTTTTTAATATATGTGACATATATAAAATTGGCCGTTTTCCTATATTATATGTACATATATGTGCATATATGCACCTATATGTGCATATATGCACCTATATGTTAGGTGCATATATGCACCTATATGCACCTAACATATATGCACCTATATGCACCTAACATATATGCACCTATATGTTAAATTATTGAAATCCATAGCTACTATGCAACATAAATAAAAGCCCAAAATGTAGAAATGTACATTATTTATTTACTTAAGAACAATCAAATAGAACAAAAACAAGACAAAAACTGAACATTAAAAAAACGATTTAACTTGTTAATCCTCTCAGCTGCGTGAGCTTCGAATTATAGATGTGCCTATCTGCCCACGGCTGGCTGCCGGCCACTTCTTCAATGTAGACAAACATACTAAGACACTGTTGAACTTATGTTGCGCTCAACGGTAAATGCGTGAATTGGAAATAAACAGGCTATCTTTATTTTCAGAATCATTCGGAACAACTCAAACGTGCTCACAGATCTTCAGCTGCTGCAGTCGACTAAGTCACTACGTCAAAGACGTATTACACTTAATACACAAACACCAAAACAAATCTGTTACCGTAATACAACGAGTAAGAGCGCAATACTTCAACAGACTTCATCAGGAACCCAAAGTGCTTATAGTACAGCTGCGATTGGAGACATCTTGTATGTACATATAGGTCTTATTTGTGGATATAAAGAAGCAATACAGGAGACCTATATGGCTTGTATCCTTACGAAACAAAAGTATACTTTAAGTTCATTTTTGTGAGTATACTTAAGTTTAAAAAGTATACTATTATTAAGGTACTAAAGTACTTATTTATATACTATTTTTATACTAAGTAGACTAAATTGGCCCACTTTTTAGTTTATTTAGTACACTTTAGAGTACAGTTAGTTTATTTTAAGTATACTTTTAAATACTTTAAAGTAACCTGTGTAGTGCACTTTCCGTTCATGAACTACACTTCTAGAAGTACTTAAGTATACATTTGAATACTTTCAAGTGCACTTTCAACTCATGTAAGTACTTCAAGAAGTAAACCTAATAAATGTTAATTTACTATGATTTACTAATAGATTTAAACACATAGTATAACTGTACAAGCCATGTTTGTCAAGTGAACCTTAAACAATACTCTAACAATCAGTGCCATGTGTCTGGTAGGAGTTCCACTTGAAACTTTAGAATATACTTTTGTCTTCAAGTGTAATTAACATCTTTAAAATAAAGGAAATACAGTACATATTCAAAATACCAAAATAAATCTTGAGGCAAGACACACAATGTGTGTGTTTTCATAAATATTTTCATGAGATAATATTGTCAAAGCTACATTAAAGGGGGATACACCAGCTATGAACACTTAAAATGTTGATATATACATTGTAGAACTATTTTGAACTCTAAATGTTAAAATAAACATGGTTATTTTATTTACCAATATGCTTCATTTTTGTACATGAAATGCATGCTCACATCTTTTCTGCCTTTACTTGTCTGAAGCATTCATTGTTGCACTTCTTGTGCAAGATCCTCTGGACATCTTGCACTGTTATTTCTTCAAATTTCTCCCTAGCATGCCCTATAAAAAAAACACAAGACAACAAGCAAACATGATTAATATATTTAACCTTTTATCGGAATTTGTGAAATTGCGCAATATTAAATTAGGATTCCAAATACACACTTGAGTGAAACATACCAAGGCAGATGAATTGTCGCCCCATTCACTGTTCGTATTGTGTACGTCTTCCTCTTCACTGCTGGGATCAGTTACGTCTTCCTCTTCACTGCTGGGATCGGGTACATTGTCCTCCATGCTGTTGGGATTGTGTATGTCATCATCCTCTTCATTACTGAGATTGGGTATGTCTCCCTCTTTGCTGTTGGGATCAGATACAGAGTATTCTGCATTGGCATTAACTTCCTCTGAAGCCTGAAGAAATGAGAAAGGGTAATGTACATCGTTTAATTTATACTATAGCCGTTAAATGCAACATCTTATAAACACCCAGCGTGTTACAATTTATAACACACAGCATCAAGAGAAAAAAAATTATCAGCAAACTAGTAGCTACATGGCTTATTAGGATAAAGTACATGTTCATTTTTTGTTCCCTGCCTCAAACAAGCTACCTAGCAACCTTGCCTAATTAGTAACTATAGCTACCAGTTACCTGAAAAACAAAAGATGCAGATAAAAGATAAGTAATTGTTAACAAGGGCTAGTTACGTGTTGTCTTCTTACATGGCTCAGACGTAAATAGCTATCTAGCTAATGTTGATGTGAGCATTAACCATAGCCAAGTAGCTAGTTAGCTGTTATCTCATATAGGCCTAGATAAAGTTAGAATTTAGCTCAAACTCACCTGTTCATTCCATCTGTACTTTGTCCTTTTTGGAATCCTTACACCTGATTCTCGAGTTTAAAACGTAGTTTATGGCGACTGAAACATGCTGCAATATCTCCGGTTCAACATATGATATTTTGCTCGCGCGCAAGGAACAGGAAGTGACGTCGCTAATCAGCTCCGCCTACATCCGCCTTCTTCTGATGCTTCATTGGACATTTTTCTCAGTTAATGCATGTAAAATATGTTCAAATATATGTTAATGTCCTGTCTGTCCGGTGCTTTCATTCATATCAGACTTATAAATGTTCCTCAAAATACATACAGCAAAGGCGGCATTAGTTCATAGACATTTTTATTAATACTCCAATTGATTATTATTAGTATAGTATATGAATATAGGGCTTCAAAATGTTTGGCAGTAATTATGATTTCAGCTTCAGTAACAAAAAATATTTAATGTGCAATGCATTTCATAGACATGAGTATTAGAATATACAAGATGGATCTAAAAAAATTACTTGTAATCTACTTAAAAATATTTAGACTGTTTTTGCTGTATAATAAAAGAAAACGTACATCTCCAGAAGAAATGTGTAAAAACGTTTTTCGATTTGGTAGTGTACTTAAAAGTTCAAGTAAGTTAACTATTTTCTAAATGTACTTTTGAAAGTATATCATAAGTAAACTAAAAGTGTACTACCCATTTTGTAGTATACTTATAGTATACTTGAATATACTTTTTTCTAAGCATACTTCTTAAAAGTATATCAAAAGTGAACTAAAAGTGTACTATCCATTTTGTAGTATACATAGTATACTTTAATATACTTTTTCCGTAAGGGATATATGCACATATATGCACCTCAATTTTGACGATATGTGGCATATATGCGCATATATGCAGCATATATTATCATATATGTGCATATATGTGTCATATATGCGCATATATGCAGCATATATATTATCATATATGTGCATATATGCAGCATATATATTATCATATATGTGCATATATGCAGCATATATGTGCATATAGGTAACATATAGGTTACATATATGCACATATATCCTCATATAGGTTTTTTCCATGTGGGAAGACCATCTCGTAATCAGTTGTGATAGTCTCGTAATTAATGGGATTTGTTAATTGGGTCTTTGTTCCCCAGTGACGTTTCCTATGAATATTTACGGAACGCTCCCGTTAACCTCTTCCTGCAGTCACTGAACTTTGGACACTTCAAACACGATTATCTCCATGACAACAAACAGAATGTGTTTCCATAAATATGATCTATGCAATCAGCACCTTCCTAAATGATAAATATGTTACACCAGATAATTCCTCTCCAATGTCACAGAACATCTAAGCAGTCAATTTCCTTTCGCCCAACGTGTTGCGGCATCATCATTCAATTTAATCTGTAAATCATCCATGCAGGTTTCAAATCCTGTCTCCCCAATGTTGGGCTTATATGCCTAATACACAAAATAACAGGTGCTAAACCGTGTAAGCCGAGCAATTTGTGTGTCAGAATTGTTAGCTAATACTTTATAGTTATAGCCTTAAAAATACCAGTAAAATATATGAAACAGATTACATTTTTACATTCTCCGGACACTTCATTAGATATGTCCCGGGGAGGATTCCCTGTTATCTTCAGAACTGCCTTAATTCGTCTGGGCATAGATTCAACAAGGTGTTGAAAACATTCCTCCAATATTTTGGTCCATTGTAACATTATAGCATCACGCAGTGGCTGCAGGATTTGTAGACAGCACGTACAGAATGCAAATCTCTTGTTCCACCACATTCGGAACATGCATTATTTGAGAGTTGGTGACTGTGGTGGCCATTTGGGCACAGTGATTTGATTGGTATATCCAAGAAACAAGTTTCAGAATATATGTGCCCTGTGACTTAGTGCTGTTGCAATTAGACAATTGGAACACTGTGTTCATACAGGGTTGACAATACTCAGTTTAAAAGATGCGGCTGATGATACGTTTTGCTGACAACAGAAATAATGCAGCCTGAGAGGATGTTCTCCATGGTGCATCTGTAAAAGTTGGAGAGAGTTTCTGTGCCAAACTTCTTAAATCTTCCCTAGAGATTGTTTTGCAGGAAAATCCCAGTTGGTCAGCACTTTCTGAAATACTTAATCTATCCTGTCCGGCACTAACAACCATAAGTCACTAAAGTCACCTTTCTTTACGATTCTAAAGCTTAGTTTTAACTTCAGCATATTGTTTTGACTATTTCTACTTGTCTAAATGTATTGGGTTGTGGCAAAATAATTGGCTTATTTGATTTTTTGCTTTAACATGCAGTTAAAAAGGTGTTCCTAATGAAGAGGCCGGTATGTGTATATTGCCTTTGTGGGGATGCATCAATATTTCATCCAGCAATTGGTTTCAGACGGTTATTGACAAACAAATGAAATAGTCTGTATCTAACAATCGCTTCAAATTCACAGATTATTTTGGAACAATTTATCTGCATTCTGGTAGCCTACCAATCTGGTTGAGTTATTTAGTAAAATATATACATCACTTTTTCATGTTTATGTTTATATGCTGTAAGGCGAAGGCAAATTTCCCTGAATATAAATTAGTATTAATATTACATTAGCGACCCTGGTTTTCTGGAAGCATCTAGTTGGTGTCATGGGTGCACTTGTTGGTAAGGGAGATGGGAACTGACTCATTGGACAGAGGGAGGAGGGGGCGTGTCAAGTGTCAAGGAGCGAGCCTGACGTGTCATATAAGAGGGGGTTGGACAGTTGGCTCTCCCTCTTGTCCTTTTTGTCAGGGTTACGAGTTATAAAGAAATGTCAATCTTGGGTTTTGTTTAGGTAGCCTTACCTAATTGGTATTGAAGTAAAAAATAATAATAATTGAAGTAAAAAAGGGTTAAACCGTGATGTCTGTCTGGTTGTTGGAAGATTTTACATTGGTGTCAGAAGTGGTATTGGCAGAGGGCCATCGGAGAGGCGTGTCTCTGTGAGGGACTTTGGGTAAGTGAAGCGTGAGGACACGCTCTCCCGTTTGGTGGGGGTAGTGTAGCGACCCTGGTGAGGCCGCTTACTCGCCCCTCCAAATGGGATATCCCTATTTGGAGCAGCTGGTAGTGCAATAGGCCGCGGAGCTGGGGTCCGTTCTCCGTACGTCGCTAATACATCTGAGATCAAATGAGACATCATTCGGCTACTCATCATCCAGCTAATTCGGTTCTCCGAACACACCTGCTGTTTACGATGAGTATAGCTGGACTGAGTCTCCTGAGATAAATGCGCGTCCACGCGTTCGTTTAAAAGGTGACATGTATCGATAGTAGAAACCTTGATCAGCGACACTCCTATTGGCTACTCATCATGGCCAAAGATCACGCCCACTTTTTCTCCACATCAGAACAAGAGATATTGATGGAAGGTTATGCAAAACTTGTATGTTTCATTAAAACACAAGAGAACACGGCAAAGTCTGCACAAGCCCGGAGAGGGCTGGCAAAAGTAGCAGACAAATGAAATGTGGTAGTGGTCATCATGTTATGGTTCTATCAGTTGTTACGGTATTGTATAATTATGTCATAATTTAATTTCATAGTTTCTTAATGTCAGAGCCACCACACGACAGTACATTTCTTCCACAATTCTCACTGCGTAAAATACGATTTCTGCCCACGTTAATTCATACAAACTCCAACACACACACATATATTAGGGGATTACTCGTGGACCGACTTGAACATGGGAACAAGTAAAAGTGAAGTATTCTACTAAATGGTAGTCTTTACTACTTGTATTGTTTTTAGTCACCTAAGTCTCTTTAAAAACACAGGTAAAAGCATGTGTTTGTCTGTTTATAACAGCAATCAAGAATCAGAAAAGTGTTTAATCGCCATGAATGTGTGAACAGACAAGGAATTTACTTTGGAAGTTACTTTGTGCGTACATAAAACATATGAATAGAACAATATAAATTATACTAAGGGGCTGAGGGGGTATATGGATAAGTAATATACAAAATGCTATACAAAATACAGATAAGTAAAGAAATTTACCAAACTTTAAAGTTATTTGTTGCTGCATTAAATTAAGTAGACCTATAATCCAAATGACGTACAGTAATTTTAACTGTTAAACATTGAGTTATGATAAATTCCTTTGACTTGTGAAAGTCAAAACTGTGTAGGAATGTAAAATATGACCACAGTTTTTCCCCAATTTTCTAAAGAAACAAACCACTCGCAAATAATATTATAAAATGCAAACGGTTTGTGCAGTTATTAAAGCCTTGAGATGTATCGGTTTTCCCGTGAGGGTGTCAATTACATAATTAATTTATATTGTGTATCGGTTATAACAAATGTGAATTTCGTGTGAGATAAAGGGTCTTGTCTATCTCGCAATACAAATTATTATTATTATTTATTTATTAATTATTAAAGGGTTTGTTTATCTACGGAATTATTTCCTCAAATTGTTCTTCTGTATAAGGGACCGGAATAGCTTCTCGTAATTTGGAGAAGATTACTTTTTAGTTTTTTCTCATCGTTATGTCCAAACAGACAGGACATGGCTGTGAATGACTTCCCACGTCACCTCCGCTTATAAAGCAGCCATCTAATCGTGTTTACGTAAAATAAGCCTGCTCCGGAGCAGGTTCAAGCTTACGCACCTGTTGCTATGACAACAAGTACACAATGAGCTTTGGAGAACCGAACTAACCAGGATTATGCCAAATCGACAACAATCAAATCCGGCTAACTGAGTTAGCGACGTACGGAGAACGGACCCCTGGTGGGCGCTGGTTTGAGTAAAGGGTACTCCAGAGAAATCATTGTCTTTCTCTGTGTGTATAAACTATGTGTCTGCGCGAGAAATATACATTTCTCAGGATTTTCTGGATTTTTTTTCTAATTGTGTCACTCATAGTTGAAGTGTACCTATGATGAAAATTACAGGCCTCTCTCATCTTTTTAAGCGGGAGAACTTGCACAATTGTTGGCTGACTAAATACTTTTTGCCCCACTGTATTTAACCTAACCTACAGTGAGACGTTGCTTCGGCTATTGACATACAATTTCTTAATTTTCATCTCATCTCATCTCATCTTCAACCGCTTATCCGGGGTCGGGTCGCGGGGGTAGCAGCTCTAGCAGGGGACCCCAAACTTCCCTTTCCCGGGCAACATTAGCCAGCTCTGACTGGGGAATCCCGAGGCGTTCCCAGGCCAGTGTGGAGATATAATCTCTCCACCTAGTCCTGGGTCTTCCCCAAGGTCTCCTCCCAGCTGGACGTGCCTGGAACACCTCTCTAGGAAGGCGCCCAGGTGGCATTCGTACAAGATGCCCGAACCACCTCAACTGGCTCCTTTCTATGCAAAGGAGCAGCGGCTCTACTCCGAGTTCCTCTCGAATGACTGAGCTTCTCACCCTATCCCTAAGGGAGAGGCCAGCCACCTTTCTGAGAAAACCCATTTCGGCCGCTTGTACCCGCGATCTCGTTCTTTCGGTCATGACCCAGCTTTCATGACCATAGGTGAGGGTAGGAACAAAGATTGACCGGTAGATCGAGAGCTTTGCCTTTCGGCTCAGCTCTCTTTTTTGTCACAACGGTGCGGTGAAGCGAATGCAACACCGCCCCGCTGCTCCGATCCTCCGACCAATCTCCCGCTCCATTGTTCCCTCACTCGCGAACAAGACCCCGAGGTACTTGAACTCCTTCACTTGGAGTAAGGACTCATTCCCTACCCGGAGTAGGCACTCCACCGGTTTCCTGCTGAGAGTCATGGCCTCAGATTTAGAGGTGCTAACCCTCATCCCAGCCGCTTCACACTCGGCTGCGAACCGATCCAGTGAGTGCTGAAGGTCACCGACCGATGAGGCCATCAGGACCACATCATCCGCAAAAAGCAGTGATGTGACCATCAGCCCACCGAACGGGAACCCCTCCCCCATGACTACGCCTTGATATCCTGTCCATGAATATTACAAACAGGATTGGTGACAAAGCGCAGCCCTGGCGGAGGCCAACCCCCACCGGGAACGAATCCGACTTACTGCTGAGGACACGGACACAGCTCATGCTTTGAGCGTACAGAGATTGGATGGCCCTGAGAAGAGACCCCTCACCCCATACTCCCGCAGCACCTCCCACAAAGATCCCGGGGTACCCGGTCATACGCCTTCTCCAGATCCACAAAACACATGTAGACTGGATGGGCATACTCCCAGGCCCCCTCCAGGATCCTTGCGAGAGTAAAGAGCTGGTCCGTGGTTCCCGGCCAGGACGAAAACCGCATTGTTCCTCTTCAATCTGAGGTTCGACTATTGGCCGAACCCTCCTTTCCAGCACTTTGGAGTACACTTTACCAGGGAGGCTGAGGAGTGTGATACCTCTGTAATTGGCACACACTCTCTGGTCCCCCTTTTAAGAGGGGAACCACCACCCCGGTCTGCCACTCCTCTGGCACTGTCCCAGACTTCCATGCAATGTTGAAGAGGCGTGTCAACCAAGACAGCCCTTCCCCACCCAAAGCTTTTAGCATTTCTGGACGAATCTCATCAGTCCCTGGGGCTTTGCCACTGTGGAGTTGTTTGACTACCTCAGCGACTTCCCCAGGGAAACTGACGATGACCCTCCATCAGCCTCCAGCTCTGCCTCTGTACTAAAGGGCGTGTAGGTCGGATTCAGGAGCTCCTCAAAATGCTCTTTCCAGCGCCCGATCACATCATCAGTTGAGGTCAACAGTGTCCCATCCTTACTGTACACAGCTTGGATGGTTCCCCGTTTTCCCCTTCTGAGGTGCCGAACGGTTTTCCAGAAGCATTTTGGTGCCGACCGAAAGTCCTTCTCCATAGCTTCTCCAAACTTCTCCCACACCCGCTGCTTTGCCTCTGACACGGCAGCGGCTGCAGCCCTTCGGGCCTGTCGGTACCCTGCAACTGCCTCCGGAGTCCCCAGGGCTAGCATATCCCTGAAGGCCTCCTTCTTCAGTCGGACAGCTTCCCTGACCACCGTGGTCCACCACGGTGTTCTAGGGTTACCACCCCTTGAGGCACCTAGGACCTTGAGACCACAGCTCACCGCCGCAGCTTCAGCAATAGAAGCTTTGAACATTGCCCACTCAGGTTCAATGCCCCCAACCTCCACAGGGATGCCTGAAAAGCTCCGCCGGAGGTGTGAGTTGAAGATCTTTCGGACAGGGGCCTCCTCCAGACGTTCCCAGTTCACCCGCACTACCCGTTTGGGCTTACCTGGTCTGTCCAAAGTCTTTCCCCACCCTCTGATCCAACTCACTACCAGATGGTGATCAGTTGACAGCTCTGCCCCTCTCTTCACCCGAGTGTCCAAAACATGCGGCCTTAGATCAGCCGATACGATCACAAAATCGATCATTGACCTTCGGCCTAGGGTGCTCTGGTACCATGTACACTTATGCGCCTCCTTATGTTCGAACATGGTGTTTGTTATAGACAATCCATGACTAGCACAGAAGTCCAATAACAAACGACCGCTCGGGTTTAGATCAGGGAGGCCGTTCCTCCCAATCACGCCTCCCAGGTGTCTCCATCGTTGCCCACATGTGCGTTGAAGTCTCCCAGCAGAATGATGGAGTCCCCTACTGGAGCCCTATGTAGGACTCCCTTCAGGGTCTCCAAGAAGGCTGAATACTCCGAACTGCTGTTTGGTGCATAAGCACAAACAACAGTCAGAGTTTTCCCCACCACCCTTAGGCGTAGGGAGGCAAACCTCTCATCCACCGGTAACTCCAACACCGCCGTGCTCAGACGTGGGCTCGTGAGTATCCCACACCAGCCCGCCGCCTCTCAGCCCGCCGCCTCTTAATTTTATTTTAATCAATGTATTGTCATAAAGTAACAAGGAAACATATAACAATTCCACACAAAGACAGCCCAAACACAAGGACCTTATATACTGTACATAATCAGGGAAATGGACACCCCGGTATGTGTACCACAAGACGAGACAGTTATGTGACATGAGGGTACAGTGGAGCTAGAAGACCGGACAGAGCGACTGCCGTTGCCTGCCCGCAGGTGGCTGTAGTATGGCCTCGGAGGGAGCTCTGACAGTTGTATTTCTTTTATTGTAATTATTTAATCTCAATTGCAGATTTGTAAATATAGTCAAATACATTATTAACACTATTTACAGCATATCCATGTATACTTTGTGTTCATGCAATTTATTCATGTTTATGCGATTTTTTATGTTGTAGTCTTTTTAATCATATATTTAGAAAAATAACTTTTGTATGATTTAATTTATGTTTATTTATAAGCATCATCAGAAAAACATTTAGATGTATTTTTTGAAAGGGGACCCAGATTAGCCATTCCAATTTATAAGTGCAACCCTAGTGCTTCTTATTGAAAGAAGCAATTTATCATGACATGGTCGCCATCTGATGCCACTCTGTTCTGTTCCCCTCGAAAGGATATCTATGTTGAAGAGATTTACACTAATAGACTTGATTCTGTCCTGATGAAACAGTGTGTGCACGTCCTTGCAAAGAACCAGGAAACATAGCATTGACCTTGCCTTTTCAAACGGTCAGTGTGTATCTGGTACATGCCATTGTACTCCCCAAAGGTTAACGGTGTCACAAAGCTACCCATGGTTTGTGCAATTCTGTTAGTCCCTTACAACATTGGTTAACCCCTGACATGTCCTCTTTTTATTTCTCCTGTGGTAAAACAGTTCTCTAACGTTGGGCTTCCTACCTATGTCCCTCCTTTTGGCAGGAGACAGATGCTGTCTCTCTCCAAGCTGATATGTCCCTTGAGCAATAACAATAAGCGTGGATTAACCCCTTGTGATGGAATGACAGATCACCTGTCTGTTCAGGAACAGGCCATGTGTGTGAGGGCAGCGTTTTGACAGAGAACAATACTGCACTGTAGAGTAGTGTTTAGCAGCTCTTGTTTACTAGGAAGAAGGCTGTTCTGAAGCATAACTGGCAGTAGATCTGACTTCTATCTGCTGTTATTGAAAAGTACTTAAGATCCTTAACTATGATGTCAATGTCAATATCAAGGTGAAAGCTTAAGAACCATGAGTGCAACCAAGAGTGCAAGATACAAATATGGTTTGATCAAGCTGAGGGCTGAGTTGGCCTAAATCAGGGCAGTTGCATATTGGAAACTTATGTTACAACAGTACAGTTGAACATTGTCGTGGAAATTTAGACTTTAATTGCTGAATTTGGACTTAAAGTAAGACGCACGAG
>CM055737.1:0-16609 GCA_029465975.1 Dallia pectoralis | reverse complement strand
GATGTACTATGTTCAGATCTCTACACAGACAGTGCGTTCTATTGGACCGTGAGATAAAACCGCCGCCCGAATGACATTGTCTTTATACTAACGACATCCATGTCTTATTAATATTTATTTTAGTTCAGAGAAATATTGAAAATGTAATAAAAATATATACAGCTGTGTGTATTCTGGGGTTAGTAGGAAATGATCTATTAGTGCTCTGGCTTTCACACAGATGCTGTACTTCAGGTGAGTTACTGTGGATTTTACAATGGACCCTGATGTAGTTATTCTAGATTTTATTTTAGAATTATGTTATTTTTCTTCCTTTGACGGATACAACTTTGGACGAGAATAACCTAAGTGTTATAAAAAGCATATATTTTCCATTGCTCAGCCACATACTGTATGTTTTAATGACTGCCCAAGTGCTACCTGGCATTGCAATTACTTTGACCTTTGTGTTCTGCAGATTGCACAATCACAATATATGGTTCTCCTTGTTCAATAAAGACATCTTATTTATTATCCTGTCTGCCATGACTATATTAAGCGAAGCCTGCCCTAGATCAGCCGGAGGGAGCCGTGACACATATTCTGTCTGATACATCTTGTCATACTTGACGTGTTGTTTTGAAGACACTTGTGGGCCACAATTTTCAAAACGTTCAACCAATCTTCAAAAGGAGGTCAGGAACTTCACCGGGCCATCTTATTAGTTATTAAGTTACTCCGATATTACCTTGCCTTTATTTCACTTGCCTGAATTTTGTTCATGCATCACTTTACCAATGACTGAACAAGCAGTAGAATGGTTGAGCATGGTTAGCATGCCAAGCTAGCATGATTCAACAGGATCCAGCCATGGGCGTTTACACTATTGTCTTGCTCAAGGTACTAATGGTCCCCGTACTGGGTTCCTGGAGACGCCCAAAGTGTTTTATGGCATTGAGTGGATGTGGGCCGGAAAGGTGGTCACAAAGATGCCTCATTTTGAGTCTGAAGCTGTGAGGGGTGCGATTCAATCTGCACATAAACTGCCTGGAACATCTTGCTGTGTTTCTAGTGTTGAAACAATTTCTTTGTTCTTGCAAAGATTTAATCTTTTTGTCACATTACATTTTTTACAATCAATATTTATTTTGGTGCTGAATTGCGCTTGATGTATCGATTCTCGTGAAACCTTTCTCTGCTAATAATATAGAGATTAATACAGTCCAATGATTCCAAACAGCCAACCTACATAAGCCAACCCGAGAATCAGCACAAACTAGAATGCTTTTAAGGTACAACAGTTTCTTCCATTCTTGTTTTTTACCAATTCCAGTTTTGCTATAAATTTGCTTAATTGTGGCATAATTAAAGATTGGCCTAGAGATATAACTGTTACAGTTGTATGTCAATATTATATTAACAAAAGTGTTTTCTCTTTTCAAAGACCATTGGAGGAGGTCAGAGGAGAAACCACTCTCTTATTCAATGAAATGGAGACAGAAGGAGACAGAAGGAATATTCAATTCAGGTCTTTCCTGGAGCTGCTTTTCAGTTGGTAAAGTATGTTGCAACGCCAGAAGTGTGGGTTGGATTTGTACAGGGGCCAGTATAATAAAGCATAACATGTTAATGAATTCAAGTCCGCATGGATACAAGTGTGAGCTTAGTGACTGAATCACAATGCTTTTTCTATGTTGTGACATCTGCCATTGTTATCACACGTTTGCCATGATGTGTTCTCTGTCATCTGTAGCTCCAGGAACTCATTGGCCCCACTGGCTTTCAATTGCTGCTCCATCATATGGCCACCCTAACATGAGCCCCAAGAAGAATGTGCTGCTAGAGACAAACTTGAACGTACAGAGGGGAAAACATCCATTTCAGAGTTATAAGGTAGCCTAGAAATCTCTGCTTTTAGTTTACATCATTCAAATTTGTCCAGCATTGACATTTTTAAATGGTCTAATTATTTTGTGCTAAAGGCCCCTAATTTATCTGTTCAAAGCAGAACGCTAAGTCAAGTTGGGAATGACTAGAACAATTAAGTAATAAGTAGTATAATCACATATTTAGACCAAATTCCAATTTTAAATTCAAACTACAATGTTTGGAGTCCTATTATTTCTGTCATGTTTAGTGTGCTGGTTTTTGTATGCCTTTGGTGTAACTGTTCACATGGACATTAGCATATTAGCATTTACAAATAAAATCAGCCGTAACACTTGTTCTATACCTGCCACACATTAACTACATAACTAGACTAACTAGAACTAGTTATAAATTAGGGTTTGTTGTTGATTTTCAGATGGGAGATGTAACTGAACTTCTCACACACATTTAGGTAATTTTCCCATCTCTACCTGCACTTAAAAAAAATCTATTAGCTATAGTGTGTGTCTTGTTGTTATAATATCTACTATGTGTGATACTGCATCATCACATTTAAGATTATTCTGCCATGCAATCAGACACACCATTTAAAAAAAAAATACACCTTTTTTCCAAAATAATTTTTTTAATTATAAATACAAACTGTCTTTTCCATTGTTTGCATTCCATTTGTATGCTCTGAATTACACTGCATTGTTGTCATGTCAACAAGACAGACACTCCACACAACTTCCCCCTAAACCAAACAACAAACAAAGATTGTTCTAAATGCTGGAGGAGCTAAATATTTGACATTATCTTGTCATAACTGACCATGTCATGCGTTGGACTGAGGCGAGGCCCTAAGAGAAGCAGAGTTATTCAGGGTCGTTTGGAATTTAGTAGCAGAGAAATGCTTAGTATAGCCCCACCTCCAGACTAGGAGCTCCAAGTACCTAACTCTTGCTGCTGTGTAAGAAGCAGAACTATTAATTAATTGAACTTCAGCTACTGGACCCAAATATCATGGAATGATATTTCATTACATCAAGCGTTGTCTCACACAACAATAACTGACAAAAGAATCATATACATAATATATATATATTGTATGCTTTTTACAACTGCTCCTGCCACTGTGAAAGTTATATATCATAAGGTAGTTCTGCTACAGTATAGAAATGGAAAAGCTGTGGCGTTTGTCAAGTTGAGTTTCATTGTGAAGTATCCACAATATCTCATACTTAAATATAAGCATAGAAGACCTCTGTGCTGTGTTATAAATATAGTTGTATTTTTATGATATGTTTTATAAACATATATTTATATGAGTAATTGTATGCATCACAGAAAGATGAAATATAACATACATATTATTTCCGGTATCCTGGCTGTTTAGAAATCGCTCAGATGGTCAACATTGCAAAAATTGGAGCAAATGTCTTATACCAGGTGTTTATAATGTCTGAGTCAACTGGTCTCCTCCCAACATGACAACATCACCACAAAGTCATTTTCCAAGACAACAAAACCTAAATTAAACTGTCATCCCACGTAGTCCAATGAAAATAGTGGAGGTAAATTGTACAAATAGAGGAACACATATAGTGGTCACATAAAGTGGTCACAAAACACCAAAAATATATTAAATTATGGTTATAGCTTAATATACGCCACGTGTTGTAAGTTAAACACATAAAGTGGTCACAAAACACCAAAAAATATTTAATTGATCCTTAGCTTAAAAACACACCATGTGTTGTAAGTTAAACACATTCCGAAATAAACTAGATCATTATGTTAGTCAGTCACAAAGTCAAGTGCATATTTTGTAATAATTGTTCTGTTGACAACCACTAGGTGGTAGACATGTATCTGAAATGCTGAACCAGATGCTGTCATTGGGTAGCATGTCCCTCCCCCAATATAACAAAGGGATGTCTTACATTACTCCAATCACAGCGCCTAGACTTTATCACATGTGGGAGAATAAGATAATTAGATCAAATCCAGCACTGTTGGGTTTTTAGGGAATTCATTATAGAAATCAATCTAAAAGTTGGTCACATTATAAATATGAACTTAGCAAGTACAAGGCAATATATCCATTATAAATAGTTTTATTATTTATTTATTAAAACTACAATTCTTTAATTGAGATTAATTTGAATTGTCAATACAGTGTTGTTTTCATGTATGTATGTATGTATGTGAATGTATCATGGAACGTAATACACAATAAGTCTGTCTGTCAGCATGGTTTATTTTCAATAGCTTCTTTTTATCAGCTGTGCACGTTGCAACAGCTAGCAGATAGAGGCCACTGCTAATTTGTGAAAACTCGTTAGTTATATTAACTAGTTAGTTAACTACTCAGCAATAGGAGCCAGTAATGTTTCGTATAATACATCTATCAAGGGGTTAAAAATGAGATGTAAAATTTGAAGATGATCTCTTATTAATATATGGAAGAAATTATTGGTGTATAAACCAAGAGTACAGTAGTGTCTCCAGTTGTTCTAATTCAGTCTATTGCCTAGTTTCCCTGATAATAAGAATACATAGTGTAACATATAATTTACTTTAACATCTATAAACATATCACACAAAATATCTATAGAACAGTCAATATTCTGTATCAATAAAATAAAAAATAAAAAGTTATGTATTAAATAATAAATGACAAGAACTATTTCCTATAAATCTATGTAATGACCGGCAAACAAGTACAGATATTCTTCGCAAAAAACATCTGACGGGACAATACTAACCAATTCTCCACCAAAATCCTGGTATTTAACCGATCACAAGTCCCCTGAGGTAAGTGGGTGGTAAGATCACAAACATCACAAGAGCATCATTACTAGATGACAAAAAAGGCACACGTACCTCTCCATGATAGGTAGGGAACTATTCTCAGTTGAGCATTCTGGGACAGCCTCCAAAGACACACTGCTTTGCTTTGCTGAAACTCGGAAGCAGGTTGAGAGTAAGACACAATGGTTCATTATGCTTCAAAACCCCTCACCACCAAGTACAGGCAGGACACTCCTGCAAATGGCCCCATTGTTTGCTGGCTTGGTCATTCGCCTCCATGACAGGAACTAGCTCTGCTATTGTGCTACAACTTGTTCATTTTATCAAACACTCTGTACTTCTGGTATATTGCAATGTGACTTAATGTGTTAGAAAAGTGGAGCAGTGAAGCCATAGAGACTCAGATTGTCAGAACTGCACTGATTGGGGCATATTCAGCCGCCACAGATAATCTTGATGAATTTACTGATGCTGTGACCTCATATATCAGCTCACAAAACAGGATTCGCTATAATAACGACAAACCCTGTTTCACAACCACAACTTGTCTACGGCAGTTAAGGAGGCCTACAGACCAGTTGTCCTGACCAATCAATCAATCAAATGTATGTTACAGGGCTTAAAGTTGTCACAAAAGTGCATTTACAACCCAGCCTAAACCCGACAAGTTGATGACCTCTGTGGTTATGAAGTCCTTGATCGCCTGATGCTGTTGCACCTCAAGACCATCACAGATCCAGTACTTGACCCATTGCAGTTTGCCTACAGAGCCAACTGGTCTGTGGACGACACGATCAACGTGGCTCTCCACTTCATTCTCCAGCATCTTGACTTTGTAGACTTTAGCTCTGCTTTTAACACCATAATCCCAGCCTTCCTCCAGGACAAGCTCTCCACCATGGGAGTGCCTGTGTAAATGGATTACAGACTTTTTCTGCGACAGGAACAGCTTCTTCCCCATGGCGAGAGGCGGGTCTAAGGAGTATGCCTGTCACGATTGGTGTGGTGGCGTTGCTACACTTCCATTTCGGTGATCCACTTCCGTGTTTTTGTGTTCACTAGCTGTGATTACTTCCTCTTTCACGTGGTCACAGCTGTTAGTAATCTGTCACTTTATGTGGGGATAAAAGGGGTCGCTAGCAAGTCACTCCTTGCTTAGCATTGTTTGTTGTTACATGTCACTGTGTTTTAGAGGTGAGTGTTTGTACATATATAGCTGTCGTTCTTAAATGTTTGTGTGTAAGTCGCTATGTGCGCATCTTTGATTTAAGTTCACAGTTTAGTGTGTTTTCGCCGTACTCGGTTTGTTTTATGTTCAGGTTGTCTTTAATAAACCTGGTTAAACGGATCTATTGGCTCTGCACATGGCTTTCACCGCACTACGCCGCTCCATCCGTGACAGAATGCTAAGCCACCCAAAAAGCCCGCAGAGCCGGACGGTGAGTGGATTCCTCGGAGGGGCAAGCTATAGCGCTCCGAGGTATGAAGCTCACCGTCAACCCACGGAGCAGCAGGAGCGGCGCTACACCTGGCAGGGTGATTGGGGGTCCGACTCCCTCTCCTCGGATGATGAGGAGGCGGTCTACGAGCGAGTGGAGGAGGACTCCTGGAAGACGCCCTGCTATGGGATCCCGTCCTCAGTCGACTAGTCCCCGCAACATCGGACGTCGGCTGGGGCGGGCAGAAGACACCGCCCACTGTTCCGGGGCTGCAGACAGGAGGAGGAAAACCCCTGGAGCTACAGCCACTACCCCCGCCGTGGGAAGACCCTTTTCTGCCGCCGACGTCAGGGACAGAAAAACCCCGGAGGGGTTGGATGACCAGCCCACGGCCATTATTAGGACGTGGTGGAGGACATGGCTGGATTTACAGGAGCCAGCGCCTGAGATGGTCGCCACCACGCTTGCGCCTGAGATGGTCGCCGTCACGCCAGCGTCCACGATGGCTCCTGTCGTCCCGCCAGCGCCCAAGATGGCTGCCGTCGTCCCGCCAGTGCCCACGATGGCTCCCACCGTCACGCCAGCGCCCACGATGGCTCCCGCCGTCACGCCAGCGTCCACGATGGCTCCCGCCGTCCCGCCAGCTCTCAAGATGGCTGCCGCCGTCACGCCAGCGTCCACGATGGCTCCTGTCGTCCCGCCAGCGCTCAAGATGGCTGCCGCCGTCCCGCCAGCGTCCACGATGGCTCCTGTCGTCCCGCCAGCGCTCAAGATGGCCCCCGCCGTCACGCCAGCGCCCAAGATGGCTGCCGTCGTCCCGCCAGCGCCCACGATGGCTCCCGCCGTCACGCCAGCGCCCACGATGGCTCCCGCCGTCACGCCAGCGCCCACGATGGCTCCCGCCGTCCCGCCAGCGCTCAAGATGGCTGCCGCCGTCACGCCAGCGTCACGATGGCTCCTGTCGTCCCGCCAGCGCTCAAGATGGCTGCCGCCGTCCGCCAGCGCTCAAGATGGCTGCCGCCGTCCCGCCAGCGCTCAAGATGGCTGTTGCCGTCACGCCAGCGCTCAAGATGGCTGCCGTCGTCCCGCCAGCGCTCAAGATGGCTGCCGTCGTCCCGCCAGCGCCCAAGATGGCTGCCGCCGTCTCGCCAGCGTCCACGATGGCTCCCGCCGTCCCGCCAGCGCTCAAGATGGCTGTTGCCGTCACGCCAGCGCTCAAGATGGCTGTTGCCGTCACGCCAGCGCCCAAGATGGCTGTTGTGGTCACGCCAGCGCTCGAGATGGCTGCCGTCGCCACGCCAGCGCCCAAGATGGCTGCCGCCGTCACGCCAGCGCCCACGATGGCCCCGCCGTCACGCCAGCGCCCAAGATGGCTGTTGTCGTCACGCCAGCGCCCAAGATGGCTGTTGTGGTCACGCCAGCGCTCAAGATGGCTGCCGTCGCCACGCCAGCGCCCAAGATGGCTGCCGCCGTCACGCCAGCGTCCACGATGGCCCCCGCCGTCACGCCAGCGCCCAAGATGGCTGTTGTCGTCACGCCAGCGCCCAAGATGGCTGCCGCCGTCTCGCCAGCGTCCCCGATGGTCCCCGTTGTCCCGACAGCGCCCAAGATGGCTGTTGCCGTCGTCCCGCCAGCGCCCAAGATGGCTGCCGCCGTCTCGCCAGCGTCCACGATGGCTCCCGCCGTCACGCCAGCGCTCAAGATGGCTGTTGCCGTCACGCCAGCGCTCAAGATGGCTGTTGCCGTCACGCCGGCGCTCAAGATGGCTGCCGCATCGCCGCCCACAATGGCTGCCGCATCGCCGCCCACAATGGCTGCCGCATCGCCGCCCACAATGGCTGCCGCACGCCGCCCACAATGGCTGCCGCATCGCCGCCCACCATGGCTGCCGCATCGCCGCCCACAATGGCTGCCGCATCGCCGCCCACAATGGCTGCCGCATCGCCGCCCACAATGGCTGCCGCATCGCCGCCCACGAGGGCTGCGCGCCACGCCGACGCTCACGATGGCCGCCGCCACGACGACGCTCACGATGGCCGCCGCCACGACGACGCTCACGATGGCCGCCGCCACGACGCTGACGCTCACGATGGCCGCCGCCACGACGACGCTCACGATGGCCGCCGCCACGACGACGCTCACGATGGCCGCCGCCACGACTACGCTCACGATGGCCGCCGCCACGACTACGCTCACGATGGCCGCCGCCACGACGACGCTCACGATGGCCGCCGCCACGACGACGCTCACGATGGCCGCCGCCACGACGACGCTCACGATGGCCGCCGCCACGACTCACGCTCACGATGGCCGCCGCCACGACCACGCTCACGATGGCCGCCGCCACGACTCACGCTCACGATGGCCGCCGCCACGCCGCCAACGATGGCCTCCGCCACGTCGCCCACGATGGCCTCCGCCACGTCGCACACGATGGCCTCCGCCACGTCGCCCACGATGGCCTCCGCCACGTCGCCCACGATGGCCTCCGCCACGTCGCCCACGATGGCCGCCGCCACGACGCACCCTGAGCCGCTCAAACTGGCGGCCTCTCAGCCGCTCGAGATGGCGGTCGGCTACCGTGGCCTATTCAGGACTGGACCCGTCCTGATGGACTAACCCATTGGGTTTAACTGTGGGTCCTGTCTTGTTGCTCCCTTCTGGTTTTTGTTGGTTCGTTCGGCTATCTGGGGAGCTAGCCTTTTAGTGGGGGATACTGTCACGATTGGTGTGGTGGCGTTGCTACACTTCCATTTCGGTGATCCACTTCCGTGTTTTTGTGTTCACTAGCTGTGATTACTTCCTCTTTCACGTGGTCACAGCTGTTAGTAATCTGTCACTTTATGTGGGGATAAAAGGGGTCGCTAGCAAGTCACTCCTTGCTTAGCATTGTTTGTTGTTACATGTCACTGTGTTTTAGAGGTGAGTGTTTGTACATATATAGCTGTCGTTCTTAAATGTTTGTGTGTAAGTCGCTATGTGCGCATCTTTGATTTAATTTTCACAGTATAGTCTTTTCGCCGTTTACGGTTTGTTTTGTGTTTTATCATTAATAAACCTGACCCAAACGGATACCTGGCTCTGCATATGGCTTGCTACACCACACTACGCCGGTCAATCGATGACAATGCCTCTAGCACTAGACTGGCCTTTGCACATACTCCCTCGTCCACAAACCTTAATAACCTCGTACACTATCGGCTCTGACACGGAAAAAACTCAATAGACACCCTGAACTATAACTAGACATTGATCTTCTTTTGCACAACTCCATATACAACTAGACATTGATCTTCTTTTGCCACAACTCCATATACAACTAGACATTGATCTTCTTTTGCCACAACTCCATATACAACTAGACATTGATCTTCTTTTGCACAACTCCATATACAACTAGACATTGATCTTCTTTTGCACAACTCCATATACAACTAGACATTGATCTTCTTTTGCACAACTCCATATACAACTAGACATTTATCTTCTTTTGCACAACTCCATATACAACTAGACATTGATCTTCTTTTGCCACAACTCCATATACAACTAGACATTGATCTTCTTTTGCCACAACTCCATATACAACTAGACATTGATCTTCTTTTGCCACAACTCCATATACAACTAGACATTGATCTTCTTTTGCACAACTCCATATACAACTAGACATTGATCTTCTTTTGCACAACTCCATATACAACTAGACATTGATCTTCTTTTGCACAACTCCATATACAACTAGACATTGATCTTCTTTTGCACAACTCCATATATAACTAGACATTGATCTTCTTTTGCACAACTCCATATATAACTAGACATTGATCTTCTTTTGCACAACTCCATATACAACTATTATTCTGCTACTAATCACTTTCTGCGTTTCGGGGCCAAATACTCCAGTATGTCCGCTTCCAGGCAGGCTTATTACAATACAAAAACTAACATTCTTATTTATTGCCAATATAGTAGATAGAGGTATTTAGCTATTTATTAACCAACATTGCCAAATGTTCTAAGGTTAACAACCTGTTGCCTCATTTAATTTGTGTTTTTTATCTTTCCAATGTCAATAGAAGACTAGGGCAAAGAACACTTGGTCAACTTCCAATAAAATATTATTTATTTATTTATTTAATCAGGCCACATTAACAACATGTTAACAATAACTGCCTGTATGTAAAATTTACATTGAAGAAAAAACTATATATTGAAATGCAATACATAATAAAATAAGTTTAATAATGTAAGATATACCACAATTAAATCCCTAAATGTTATTTATGGAGGCGGTTTGGCTCTTCCAAAGAATCCTCCAGAATCCTTGTGGCCTGATAAGGACCCATGTTGGCCCTTTACCCCTGGTATAAAAGCAGTGTCCTTTAACTTTTGGGACCATGTGGCTTTCAGGTTTATTGCTGACCTGTATAATAGTTCAAATATAATGTTGTTGAAATGTTACATCCCTAATAAACACTTGTTTGGCTCCCTACAGACAGGCCACTTTATACATTCTAATGTCACATCCCTAATAAACACTTATTTGGCTCCCTACAGACCGGCCACTTTATACATTCTAATGTCACATCCCTAATAAACACTTATTTGGCTCCCTACAGATAGGCCACTTCATACATTCTAATGTCACATCCCTAATAAACACTTATTTGGCTCCCTACAGACCGGCCACTTTATACATTCTAATGTCACATCCCTAATAAACACTTATTTGGCTCCCTACAGACAGGCCACTTCATACATTCTAATGTCACATCCCTAATAAACACTTATTTGGCTCCCTACAGACAGGCCACTTCATACATTCTAATGTCACATCCCTAATAAACACTTATTTGGCTCCCTACAGACCGGCCACTTCATACATTCTAATGTCACATCCCTAATAAACACTTATTTGGCTCCCTACAGACCGGCCACTTTATACATTCTAATGTTACATCCCTAATAAACACTTATTTGGCTCCCTACAGACAGGCCACTTTATACATTCTAATGTCACATCCCTAATAAACACTTCTTTAGCTCCCTACAGACAGGCCACTTTATACATTCTAATGTTACATCCCTAATAAACACTTCTTTAGCTCCCTACAGACAGGCCACTTTATACATTCTAATGTCACATCCCTAATAAACACTTCTTTAGCTCCCTACAGACCGGCCACTTTATACATTCTAATGTAACATTCCTTTCTAGATCACCAGTGGGAAATCCGATTGGTATCCTTAGCTGTGTTGGCAGCTCTTTATTTGAGCCAATAATGTCCAACAACCGAACCAAGCAGGGACAGACTTTGAATAAAAAACATCTTTATCCCAGCATGCGTCACACAGCCACTAGCAGTGTTGTAATGATAGCCTTTTTATACTCTTGAGGGAACATAAGAACTGGAAAACACTTATCATATTGTATCAAACAGAACTATATTGTGAGTATTACAGAGGCTGATCTAAAGGTATATATACATGTTTGAATGCTCACATAAAAATGAAGGTGGCCAATTTAATGTGAAGGGAGTATCTGCTTCTTCAATAGGTAATATCTCTCTGCAGGTCTGTCTTTGAAAACGTCACAGTCAAGGGACATAAGGAAGGGTTTTCTCTGTAGTCTTAAGCATTCATGTTCCAGGTGTCACTGGGAATTTGTGCTCTTGCGCAACTCTTGATATATTTGAGAACAGAAAAACTTCAATCACAAACTCCTAAGCCAACGAACTGAAAAACGTTGTACAGGGTGAAAGGTTGATAGCAACATGTTGACTTTCTGCCTTTTCCACTCCGCCCCATCTGAGACACCCCCTGTATCACGGTTCCTAGTGGGCTAGGAGGGTGTTGGTTAGTAGTCGATCACAGCTGCTTTACTTTGGGGTTTAACTGAAGTGTCACGGCTGCTGGGGATTTGGTGACTATGTGTTTGTAAAATGTATTTGGTATTCACATGTGTTGGTTGTTGTTTCCAAAGTCACAGCGTTATATAGAGAGGTGACTGTTGCAAGTTTAAGATGTGCTGTTGTTGTTTGTTTTTTATAAGTGGCTGTACATGTGCAATGTCATTTAATCACAGTGTCTAGTTTTTCCGTCCGTTGTTGCGTGTTTGTTTTATGTTGGATAAAAACACCACAAAATGTTTATCCTGGAATCATGCAAACTTGATAAAGAAAGTTCTGGAAGGTTTCTGGGATTAAGGGGTTAACATAGAGTGGTTAACTGGGTTTATGGAGGCACTCTGTGACTGTGTCTGTGATCTGGTTATGGACCAGAACTACACAGGTACTGTTTGCATCTGTAAAGCCCACATCCCTTCCTATTTCACCATCTATCATCTTATTTTTCTACCTTTTTTCTCTGGATGTGTTTCCTCCAATTTAAGAGTAGACTCTTGAGACATCAGGTTTGCATTTGTCCACTGAACAAAAGTATCAGCAGCTCTCTCAAATGACTCAACATCGTTTGTCTTGTTTTTTAGAATATCTTTTAATACCAGTATTAAATATGACTTTATAAGGGTGCCAATAAATGTATTACACATGGTAAAAAGATAAATCTTTATTAGAATCTTTATTAGGAATAAGACAAAGCACAATATTTTGATCTCCCGATTTTCTCCCTTTTGATGCCATGAAATAGGAGGACTTAAGGTGTTGTCTTTGTTAAATGGTAAAAACAATGTACATTAATATCCTTACATATTTGGTATGAATCTATATTCGAACCAGTTACAAATTGCTATTTAAAATCAAAGGTTTTCAGTGTATTTATTTATAATGAGAATTATATTACAACCAAGGCATTATACAGGAATTGTATTGCATCTGAGGAAGAAATACACACAACGAGTAAATGATTAACAAACGCTGGACTAAATGGTTAGATCACAAGTTCTAAAAAATACAGTAAACAAACGTTTCTTGAAATAAATAATAATCTCTTAAATAGAATCATCTTTGTTTCAAAAACTGAAATCTTGTTTTATTTTTGACTCATGAACTTAAATTTGTACAATTTCTTCTTTACAACTAACTAACAATGACACCAATAATTTCTATTTTTCTAAGAGCTTCTATGTTCACAGCTTTTATTCTAAACAAAAAAAGATATATATCTAGTATTGTAATGTGAAAAGTTATATCTTTGCTGTACTGTGTGAATTATAGATACAATTCAGGATTACCAAATAATTTGTAATGAAACACAGCAGATGAACCACAAAGAAAAAGTATGTTATCATTTTAAGTATAAGTTTGTCACTCAGTTAGTTGTTTAACTTGAGTCTGTACCTAAATTGGACATCATTGACGGGCTGCATGGACCCAAAACCCCAACGCCTGACATCAATTTCTGGAATCTTCTCATCTGGGTTTTTAAGCTCTAGGTCAAAATATGCGAGCATGAGAAAGACAAACTGTTTCAACTCATTTGTGGCAAAGAATCGGCCGGGGCACATGGTACTCCCAGCACCCCAGGGCATGTTGTAGTACTTCAGTCTTTTCCCATCTTTGTAAAATTCAGTTTTTTTATCCCCTTCTGCAGTCAGGAAGCGATCATACTTGAATGAGAGCGGATCCGGGTGGATATTTGGATCTTTCTGGACAGCAGTGTGGGGAAACATGGCTAATCTGTCTCCTTCCCTTAAGCAGTACTCATTTCCATCAGCCATCTTGAGTGACATGTCCTTGATTACGGCCCTGGTGAGGATGGGAGCTGTGGTCAGACGAAGAGTCTCCTCCACAGCGCTGTCCAGGATGGGTGTCTGTAGAAGCATGTCTCTGGTCAGGTCCACCAGGGGGGCGCCATCTTTTACCTCCTGGCCAGTCTCCTTCAGCACCTTCTCCACTTCCTGTCGTACAGCCCTCATGGCGTCCGGATGCTTCATGAGATAGAGGAGAAGCCAAAAGGAAGAAGGGCCTGTGTTGCTCTGTGAGGCCCAAAGGAGAAGAAGCATGAATCTGTCCTGCATAAACTCTTCCATGTCTTGCTCCGCCCGCTCTTGCTGCTGCACCTGTACCCAGGAACTGATGTTGCCCTTGGTTCTCATTTTACGCACTGACAGCATGTTCCAGAACAACCTCTTGAGCCTCTCTGCCTCTATCTTCTCCCCTGGTGGCAGGACCCTATATACCAGTTTGGGGAAGAGCTGGTCGTACTTACGGAACTCACAAAAGAGCTCTTGGGACTCCTCTCTGTCTTTTTCCAAGCTCGCTGTAGATGTAGGTGTTTCGTTACCAAACAGAGACAGGTAGCCTGCCCTGAAGACGATATTGTAGCTGTAGTTAAACAGACCGTCCTCCTTCCAGATCTTCTGGCTGTTGTTTCTTGTTCCTATGCTGTGTAGCATCAGATTCTGTAAGTTGCTCATCATGGCCTGTGTCATGACTACTAAACCGTCCCCCATCAAATGCTTGTTGCTGTTTTCCAATGAGAATTGGTTTTTTATCATGGGCTGGTAACCAAACACGATTTTAACCAGCTGCCCTGCAAACGTGTTGAAATCCAGTTTGGTTCTGGGCTCCTTCATAACCGCTCCAAAGGACAGTGGGTCCATGACGAATGTATAGTAGTAACCCCCCAGAAGCACGGTAAATATGTCCCCATGCTTCCTCTTCATCTTCTCCAGAAACGTTGCCGTGTCCCTACGAAAGTCTAGAACGTGTCCCAACCAGGGCAGAGGGCCTCGGTCCAGTGGGGGTTCCCCAGAACGACGCTGTCTGAAAGCCCCTAGGAGATAAAACCCACCCAGGACAGAGGCTAGCACGGCTAAAAGGATTAGCAGCAGAAAGTCCATGATCTTTTCCTATTTGTCCTCACAAAACAAATGTGTTCACGGTGGAATTCCTCTGTATTTATTACAACCACGCTCCACCCCTACCGTAAGTTCTGTGGAAGTTACTTTAGTATTTCATTTGCTTCTCATGCTTACAAAACATGAGAGCCAGGCTGAAATGTATTTGGTTTAAAATAAACGAATCCATTGGTCCCTTATTCTATTACAGAGTGTAGTAATATAAATATCTATTCTTGCCCTATATTGTAAATAGATGTATTAGTTAAAGTGAGTCGTTAGAATACGATCGTGTCTAAACTATAGTTATTACTAGTTTTTGAGTTAATAGGAATATAGTCTGCTCTTTGTTTCAGTAAAAGGAGAAGTCAATAGGCAGATAGTTACAGTGTATTCTCTTCTAGATTGCATCAGGGCACCTGCCTTTGGAATAGCCTGGAGTGAAGAGCTTAACTGGAGGTCTAAGTTTGCAATAATATGAAATAAATATATAAATACATATATAATGTAATACTTAAATATATAAATACATATTGCATTATTGCAAAAGGTAATTCATTTGTAGGGTGTTGAAGTTGTTGATCATTCAAATGCAAAGAGTTGTGTTTGCCAATATAGTTACTGATTTCCTATAATGTTATCTAGTAAAAACCAGACAGCTTCTAGTTGGACCCATTTTAATTTTTCAACACAACTAAATTGATGATGCAATTCAACCCAAAAGTTAAATATGTCTCCTTGCTATTGTTACATCCCATATTGATCACATATCGGCAAGGAGACATATTTAGCTTTTGGGTTGGAGCCAAATGTCAACAATTGTGTTGAAGAATTAAAGTAACTAGGAAGCTGTCACTGAACTTTTACTAGATAACATTATAAGACTATGTTGGCAAACACAACTCTTTACGACTGAATGATCCTTCAGCACCCTACAAATGAAGTACGCTGCAACTGTGCAGCTGTGTGACTATCTGTATATATGTGTTATATATTTCATATTGTGGAAACATCCAGTTAAGCTCTTCATCCAGGCTGTGCCCTGATACAATCTAGAAATACATAGCAAACTATCTGCTTATTGACTCTCCTTTACTGAGCAAAAATACATTATCAAGGAAACTAATGACAACTATAGTTTGAGACACGTGCGTATTCTAGCGACTCACTATAATACATCTATTTACAATATAAGAAGAATAGATGCTACGCTCTCTGTAACTAGAATAAAGGGACCAATGATTAAACCAAATACGACTTCAGCTTATTTCATGTTCCTGTAAGCATGTGAAGCAGCTACTGAAATTATTCCGCAGGAAACTACGGTAGTGGACTTTGATGATTGCTGACAAATACGGAGAGGAATTCCACCGTGGTACATTTGTTTGTGAAGGAGACAACTGGAAAGATCATGGACTGCTGCTATATCCTTTCACAGCCGTGCTTAACTTGTTGGGTTTATCTCTGAGCTCAGACAACGTCGTTCTGAGGGAGCCCCACTGGACATTTGCACACTGAGACAGAGTTGCGTTCAGATTTCGTGCGTCTGCTGCATTCTGGAGAGATGAGACGTGAGTTTCATATTTACAGCACCTGGGGTTACTACTATGCATTCGTCATGGACCCACTGTCACTGGAGAGCGATTTATGAAAAGGCTGACAAACTTTGGATTTCAGCTGCGTTGCAGGGCAGCTAGTTAAA
>CM055736.1:23496220-23570308 GCA_029465975.1 Dallia pectoralis | reverse complement strand
ACCCTAATCCTAACCCTCATACCTTAGTCCCCAAACCCAACCCCTTAACCTAACCTTAATCCCTAACCCTAACCCCACCCTGACTTTAATCCCTACCTTAATCCCTAACCCCACCCTGACTTTAATCCCTACCTTAATCCCTAACCCTGACCTTAATCCCTACCCTAATCCCTACCTCAACTCATCTTACACGAATCCCCAAACCTAACCCCTAAGCCCAACCTTAATCCCCAACCCGAACTTTAATTCCCTACCCTGACTTTCCTACCTCAATCCCGAAACCTAACCCTAACCTTAATTCCCTACCCTTCCTTAAATCCCTACCCTAACCTCAATCCCTACCCTAATCCCCACCTTAATTTCCAACCTTAATTCTTAACTCAATCCCTAACCCAAACTCCAACCCCATCCCCATTCTTACACTATGTTTGTTTTTTGTAGTTTGTGTGTTTTATTTGTTGGTTTTCTAGTTTTGAATGGAAAAACTGACCTGTGCCTGTGCCTTTCTTGTCCCTCTGGGACAAGAATTTCTCTTTAAAACCTAACCCTAACCCTAACCCTAACCCTAACCCTAACCCTAACCCCTAACCCTAACCCTAACCCTAACCCTAACCCTAACCCCTAACCCTAACCCTAACCCTAACCCCTAACCCTAACCCCTAACCCTAACCCCTAACCCCCTAACCCCTAACCCTAACCCCTAACCCTAACCCTAACCCCTAACCCTAACCCTAACCCTAACCCTTGTTAGAACTATTGGGGAAATTAATGCAAATACTTATGCAAATATTTTCATGGCGGAGTGGGAGGCCTCTGCCCTGGCTTCTTGTTCCAAAACACCCTTGCACTATTACAGGTTCTTGGATGACATCTGGGGTATATGGACTTATTCGAGAGAGGAATTTCAGATTTTTGTCACAACTCTGAACAACCATAACCAGTCCATTAAAGTTAAGTCCACCTTTAGTGATACTACTGTGGATTTTCTGGACACCACCATTTTTAAAGGTCCATTTTTTAAGTTTTCTTTAAGGAAACTGACATGCATGGCTTGTTATATAGGTCTAGTTTGTGGTGGACATCTACTATGTTAGTCTTGTTATAAACTAAGACTAGTCCTAGATAATCTAAGACTAAGAGGAACCCTAATTTCATTAGTAACACCACACGTATTAATGAAACAACATTAGCCTTCATATACTGAACTCGGAAGCAAGAAACAAGGACAACGTTTTCTCCAGTTTAACACTCTACAAGTTAAATTGATATATTGAGGAAACCATTAAGCACAAGCATAGACGACAGGCTTTGCAGTGACACAGGTTATTCCTTAACAAGCTTAAAGAATATGTTTGAGGAAACCCTAACCCAAGATCCATCTTGAGGGCGTAAGGTCCGCATCCACAATTCGTATAGTCATAAAACTTACCCATGTCCTAGAGAAGGCTTATTTAAAAAATGTCTTAACAAGTTTTCATCCTAGACATATATATGCTGGTTTACTGAAATCACAAATATTGAGATTTCACAGGATCTGCAACAGACAGGATGATTTTACACACTTCTTGACAGGCCTCCCGCCGGCGGGACACTTACAGTACCCTATACAACCACTAGGGTTACTTGCAGTAAACAACCATTACAACCTCTACACAAAGAATTCAAAAACGTCCGTTTAACCCTCCTGTTATCCTCAAATTTACTAACATCTGTTATCCTTTGGGGTCAATTTGACCCCAGGATTTAAAATCTCCAGAAAATGTTGGGGAAGAAAAGTTAACCAATTATTATTTTGGTGTCCTAAACTAGCAATTAGAGAATGTTGACAGCCTAAACTGGGAAAAAAATGCCCCCATGCCCCCAGAATACCTATTGCGTGACTATTGAAACATATGCAAATTACTATAAAATCTTCTTGATTCAACTTTTTTGATAGGAATTGATTGAAAATGGTGAATGGCCTGGGAATTCACCACGATGCCCACACCATGACAGTACCTTCACCATGATGCCCATACCATGACAGTACCTTCACCATGATGCCCATACCATGACAGTACCTTCTCCATGATGCCCATACCATGACAGTACCTTCACCATGACAGTACCTTCACCATGACAGTACCTTCGCCATGATGCCCATACCATGACAGTACCTTCACCATGATGCCAATACCATGACAGTACCTTCATCATGACAGTACCTTAACCACGATACCCATACCATGACAGTACCTTCACCATGATACCCATACCATGACAGTACCTTCACCATGACAGTACCTTCACCATGATGCCCATACCATGACAGTACCTTCACCATGATGCCCATACCATGACAGTACCTTCTCCATGATGCCCATACCATGACAGTACCTTCACCATGACAGTACCTTCACCATGACAGTACCTTCGCCATGATGCCCATACCATGACAGTACCTTCACCATGATGCCAATACCATGACAGTACCTTCATCATGACAGTACCTTAACCACGATACCCATACCATGACAGTACCTTCACCATGATACCCATACCATGACAGTACCTTCACCATGACAGTACCTTCACCATGATGCCCATACCATGACAGTACCTTCACCATGATGCCCATACCATGACAGTACCTTCACCATGACAGTACTTTCACCATGATGCCCATACCATGACAGTAACTTCACCACGATGCCCATACCATGACAGTACCTTCACCATGATGCCCATACCATGACAGTACCTTCACCATGATGCCCATACCATGACAGTACCTTCACCATGACAGTACTTTCACCATGATGCCCATACCATGACAGTAACTTCACCATGATGCCCATACCATGACAGTACCTTAACCATGATGCCCATACCATGACAGTACCTTCACCATGACAGTAACTTCACCACGATGCCCATAACATGACAGTACCTTCACCATGACAGTACCTTCACCACGATGCCCATAACATGACAGTACCTTCACCATGACAGTACCTTCACCATGACAGTACCTTCACCACGATGCCCATAACATGACAGTACCTTCACCATGACAGTAGCTTCACCATGACAGTAGCTTCACCATGACAGTACCTTCACCATGACAGTACCTTCACCATGACAGTACCTTCACCATGATGCCCATACCATGACAGTACCTTCACCATGACAGTAGCTTCACCATGACAGTAGCTTCACCATGACAGTACCTTCACTATGATGCCCATACCATGACAGTACCTTCACCATGATGCCCATACCATGACAGTACCTTCTCCATGATGCCCATACCATGACAGTACCTTCACCATGACAGTAGCTTCACCATGAAAGTAGCTTCACCATGAAGGTACCTTCACCATAACAGTAGCTTCACCATGACAGTAGCTTCACCATGACAGTACCTTCACAATGACAGTAGCTTCACCATGACAGTACCTTCACCATGACAGTAGCTTCACCATGACAGTACCTTCACAATGACAGTAGCTTCACCATGACAGTACCTTAACCATGATGCCCATACCATGACAGTACCTTCACCATGACAGTAACTTCACCACGATGCCCATAACATGACAGTACCTTCACCATGACAGTACCTTCACCATGACAGTACCTTCACCATGACAGTACCTTCACCACAATGCCCATAACATGACAGTACCTTCACCATGACAGTACCTTCACCATGACAGTAACTTCACCATGACAGTACCTTCACCACGATGCCCATAACATGACAGTACCTTCACCATGACAGTACCTTCACCACGATGCCCATAACATGACAGTACCTTCACCACAATGCCCATACCATGACAGTACCTTCCCCATGACAGTAGCTTCACCATGACAGTAGCTTCACCATGACAGTACCTTCACCATGACAGTACCTTCACCATGACAGTAGCTTCACCATGACAGTACCTTCAACATGACAGTAGCTTCACCATGACAGTAGCTTCACCAATGACAGTAGCTTCACCAATGACAGTAGCTTCACCATGACAGTAGCTTCACCATGACAGTAGCTTCACCATGACAGTACCTTCACCATGACAGTACCTTCACCATGACAGTAGCTTCACCATGACAGTAGCTTCACCATGACAGTAGCTTCACCATGACAGTAGCTTCACCATGACAGTAGCTTCACCATGACAGTAGCTTCACCATGACAGTAGCTTCACCATGACAGTACCTTCACCATGACAGTACCTTCACCATGACAGTACCTTCACCACTAATCACATATGAGTAATATTCTTTGGTTTATCTACAATTCCCTTTTATCCCAACAATGTTTCTTTCCTATCATAACCATTTTTACCCTCTCAGAGTGCGGGAGCACAGGTGTGTGGGTGCGTGGGTGTGTGGGTGCGTGGGTGTGTGTTTTTGTCTGCGGGGTGGGGGAGGGGAATTGAAGATTGTGAAATTGCACTAATCTGCATGTGAAAGTGGCCTCAATATCAGCCATTGTGTGTATAATGTAAACATATTTTCTATGTATGTATACAGCTAAAACAGCCTGGGGTCAAATTGACCCCAAGGAACAGCAATGTGTACAAAATGCATACAGGACATTGCAAATATATCATCATGTTAATTTTATGTTTACCCAGTTGTCCCCATTAAATTAGGAAAAGTCATTCAATATGAAGC
The DNA here is from genome assembly GCA_029465975.1 of Dallia pectoralis. Lineage (NCBI taxonomy): Eukaryota > Metazoa > Chordata > Actinopteri > Esociformes > Umbridae > Dallia > Dallia pectoralis. Next base: position 23,565,643 of record CM055736.1, on the reverse strand, counting down.
AAAAAAAGATGTCAAGCACTTTTTTAGAAATGTTAAACATTGAATTGGGTCAAACTGACCACAAGGATAACAGGAAGGTTAATAATATACTACATGCTTATAATGTGCAGAAAGGATAGAATCTCCCCTTTCTAACAAGGTTTTCCGTTTTAAAATAGCTAAAACACATACCGTTTTATTAGCAATTGAAAGGACTGCTAATGGCGCTGATGACGTCATCATACTTTTTAACCGAAACGATAAAATACTATAATATTGTACTTACATCAGCCAAAGTTGATAGTTTTTCATTTCCTATATTCCCAGGGATATTATTAGCGTCGTTTATGATCCATAGTATTCCATAATATTCGATTTTCAGGCGAGAATATATGTTAACAACTTTCAAGACGATCTATTTAACTCACAATATCAGCCTGCATGATGAAAACACTTCCTTATCGAAGGTACGTCAGTTCCCTATGCAGACGAATGGGAGCAAAGCCCTATGGGAAATGAAGTCCAGTGTAGGAACTAATGCACTGAGACCAGAGACTCAAGGCAAAAAAATACCACCTCTCACTAATATAGCTGTATCTCGGTCGTTAATTGAGATAGAGACTTTAAACAAAGTCTGGCATAAAGCTGAGGCTTAGAGGAACACATAGAAAGTGTTTCCAGACATCCAGAGGCTGAGATATACAATAGAAAATGCACTGAAACATGAAAAAAACATAGTTTTTTTGTTTTGTTTTAGCTCATGCCAGATATTGTGTGTTAAATTATCCTTAATTAATTGAACCACAAAATTCAGACTGTTTTTTTTAAATACCCTTACCAAATATTCCTACATGGTTCTGTTCCAGAGCAATATTCATTTAGAATGGGGTGGGTAATTTTAGGCGGAAATTGAGATCAGGAGACTATCAAGAAGAGGTTTAAATGTGCCACTAGGATGTGGTTTGCATCTTTGTCCACTATGGGGTATACTAGGACTAAGTTTAGGAAAGCCCTTAGGACCTTCCAACAGACTAGGCCTCAGGTTTTGGACACATCGTTGCCTGTTATTACAACCTATTATTCCTCTAAACAATCGCTTTATTAAAATAGTAAAAATTACACAAAAATATTGACACATTTGTTGTCAAATCCCAATTATTAGGGAATACAGTCTGATTGAAAATTCAGTCTACATAAAAAATAAGAATTTGAAGGACACTTTGGTTAAAGCAAAGATAAAACCTTTGTCTGGCCCAAAATCATTGGGACGTGGGGAGTTCTTCCAGCGTAGTGCATGGGTGTAGAATCAACACAATAGGGATGTGTTTGTGACACAGGGGGCACCAGTGTTCACTCAAAAACCCTGTTTATCTCGTTAGGTTTAAACATTGTATTATGCAATATGTGGGTGAGATGGGGAATACCTTACAAACCAGGTTTGCACAGCATAGATCTAACATCTACAGGGAGTGGACACTGGTGTCTCTGGTACAGCACTTTATTCTGTATAATATCTACAGGGAGTGGACACTGGTGTCTCTCTGGTACAGCACTTTATTCTGTATAATATCTACAGGGGAGTGGACACTGGTGTCTCTCTGGTACAGCACTTTATTCTTTATAACATCTACAGGGGAGTGGACACTGGTGTCTCTCTGGTACAGCACTTTATTCTGTATAATATCTACAGGTGAGTGGACACTGGTGTCTCTCTGGTACTGCACTTTATTCTGTATAACATCTACAGGGAGTGGACACTGGTGTCTCTCTGGTACAGCAATTAGTCATTATAACATCTACAGGGGAGTGGACACTGGTGTCTCTCTGGTACTGGACTTTATTCTGTATAACATCTACAGGGGAGTGGACACTGGTGTCTCTCTGGTACTGGACTTTATTCTGTATAACATCTACAGGGAGTGGACACTGGTGTCTCTCTGGTACAGCAATTAGTCATTATAACATCTACAGGGGAGTGGACACTGGTGTCTCTCTGGTACTGGACTTTATTCTGTATAACATCTACAGGGAGTGGATACTGGTGTCTCTCTGGTACAGCAATTAGTCAGTATAAAATCTGGAGAGTGGACACTGGTGTCTCTCTGGTACAGCACTTTATTCTGTATAATATCTACAGGGAGTGGACACTGGTGTCTCTCTGGTACAGCACTTTATTCTGTATAATCTCTACAGGTGAGTGGACACTGGTGTCTCTCTGGTACAGCACTTTATTCTGTATAATATCTACAGGTGAGTGGACACTGGTGTCTCTCTGGTACAGCACTTTATTCTGTATAATATCTACAGGGGAGTGGACACTGGTGTCTCTGGTACAGCACTTTATTCTGTATAATATCTACAGGGGAGTGGACACTGGTGTCTCTCTGGTACAGCACTTTATTCTGTATAATATCTACAGGTGAGTGGACACTGGTGTCTCTCTGGTACAGCACTTTATTCTGTATAATATCTACAGGTGAGTGGACACTGGTGTCTCTCTGGTACAGCACTTTATTCTGTATAATATCTACAGGTGAGTGGACACTGGTGTCTCTCTGGTACAGCACTTTATTCTGTATAATATCTACAGGTGAGTGGACACTGGTGTCTCTCTGGTACAGCACTTTATTCTGTATAACATCTACAGGGGAGTGGACACTGGTGTCTCTCTGGTACAGCACTTTATTCTGTATAATATCTACAGGGGAGTGGACACTGGTGTCTCTCTGGTACAGCACTTTATTCTGTATAACATCTACAGGGGAGTGGACACTGGTGTCTCTCTGGTACAGCACTTTATTCTGTATAATATCTACAGGGGAGTGGACACTGGTGTCTCTCTGGTAAAGCACTTTATTCTGTATAATATCTACAGGTGAGTGGACACTGGTGTCTCTCTGGTACAGCACTTTATTCTGTATAATATCTACAGGTGAGTGGACACTGGTGTCTCTCTGGTACAGCACTTTATTCTGTATAATATCTACAGGGGAGTGGACACTGGTGTCTCTGGTACAGCACTTTATTCTGTATAATATCTACAGGGAGTGGACACTGGTGTCTCTGGTACAGCACTTTATTCTGTATAATATCTACAGGGGAGTGGACACTGGTGTCTCTCTGGTACAGCACTTTATTCTGTATAATCTCTACAGGGGAGTGGACACTGGTGTCTCTCTGGTACAGCACTTTATTCTGTATAATATCTACAGGGGAGTGGACACTGGTGTCTCTGGTACAGCACTTTATTCTGTATAATATCTACAGGTGAGTGGACACTGGTGTCTCTGGTACAGCACTTTATTCTGTATAATATCTACAGGGGAGTGGACACTGGTGTCTCTCTGGTACAGCACTTTATTCTGTATAATCTCTACAGGGGAGTGGACACTGGTGTCTCTCTGGTACAGCACTTTATTCTGTATAATATCTACAGGTGAGTGGACACTGGTGTCTCTCTGGTACAGCACTTTATTCTGTATAACATCTACAGGGGAGTGGACACTGGTGTCTCTTTGGTAAAGCACTTTATTCTGTATAATATCTACAGGGAGTGGACACTGGTGTCTCTCTGGTAAAGCACTTTATTCTGTATAACATCTACAGGGAGTGGACACTGGTGTCTCTCTGGTACAGCAATTAGTCATTATAACATCTACTGGGGAGTGGACACTGGTGTCTCTCTGGTACAGCACTTTATTCTGTATAATATCTACTGGTGAGTGGACACTGGTGTCTCTCTGGTACAGCACTTTATTCTGTATAATATCTACAGGGGAGTGGACACTGGTGTCTCTCTGGTACAGCACTTTATTCTGTATAATATCTACAGGGGAGTGGACACTGGTGTCTCTCTGGTACAGCAATTAGTCAGTATAAAATCTGGGGAGTGGACACTGGTGTCTCTGGTACAGCACTTTATTCTGTATAATATCTACAGGGAGTGGACACTGGTGTCTCTCTGGTACAGCACTTTATTCTGTATAATATCTACAGGGAGTGGACACTGGTGTCTCTGGTACAGCACTTTATTCTGTATAATATCTACAGGGAGTGGACACTGGTGTCTCTCTGGTACAGCACTTTATTCTGTATAACATCTACAGGGGAGTGGACACTGGTGTCTCTGGTACAGCACTTTATTCTGTATAATATCTACAGGGGAGTGGACACTGGTGTCTCTCTGGTACAGCACTTTATTCTGTATAATCTCTACAGGGGAGTGGACACTGGTGTCTCTCTGGTACAGCACTTTATTCTGTATAATATCTACAGGTGAGTGGACACTGGTGTCTCTCTGGTACAGCACTTTATTCTGTATAACATCTACAGGGGAGTGGACACTGGTGTCTCTCTGGTAAAGCACTTTATTCTGTATAATATCTACAGGGGAGTGGACACTGGTGTCTCTCTGGTACTGGACTTTATTCTGTATAACATCTACAGGGAGTGGACACTGGTGTCTCTCTGGTACAGCAATTAGTCATTATAACATCTACAGGGAGTGGACACTGGTGTCTCTCTGGTACTGGACTTTATTCTGTATAACATCTACAGGGGAGTGGACACTGGTGTCTCTCTGGTACAGCAATTAGTCAGTATAAAATCTGGGGAGTGGACACTGGTGTCTCTCTGGTACAGCACTTTATTCTGTATAATATCTACAGGGGAGTGGACACTGGTGTCTCTCTGGTACAGCACTTTATTCAGTATAACATCTACAGGGAGTGGACACTGGTGTCTCTCTGGTACTGCACTTTATTCTGTATAATCTCTACAGGGGAGTGGACACTGGTGTCTCTGGTACAGCACTTTATTCTGTATAACATCTACAGGGGAGTGGACACTGGTGTCTCTCTGGTACTGGACTTTATTCTTTATAACATCTACAGGGGAGTGGACACTGGTGTCTCTCTGGTACTGCACTTTATTCTGTATAACATCTACAGGGGAGTGGACACTGGTGTCTCTGGTACAGCACTTTATTCTGTATAACATCTACAGGGAGTGGACACTGGTGTCTCTCTGGTACGGCACTTTATTCTGTATAATATCTACAGGGAGTGGACACTGGTGTCTCTCTGGTACTGCACTTTATTCTGTATAATATCTACAGGGAGTGGACACTGGTGTCTCTCTGGTACAGCACTTTATTCTGTATAATATCTACAGGGGAGTGGACACTGGTGTCTCTCTGGTACAGCACTTTATTCTGTATAATATCTACAGGGAGTGGACACTGGTGTCTCTCTGGTACAGCACTTTATTCTGTATAACATCTACAGGTGAGTGGACACTGGTGTCTCTCTGGTACAACACTTTATTCTGTATAACATCTACAGGGAGTGGACACTGGTGTCTCTCTGGTACAGCAATTTATTCTGTATAATATCTACAGGGGAGTGGACACTGGTGTCTCTCTGGTACAGCACTTTATTCTGTATAATATCTACTGGGAGTGGACACTGGTGTCTCTCTGGTGCAGCACTTTATTCTGTATAATATCTACAGGTGAGTGGACACTGGTGTCTCTCTGGTACAGCACTTTATTCTGTATAATATCTACAGGTGAGTGGACACTGGTGTCTCTCTGGTACAGCACTTTATTCTGTATAACATCTACAGGGGAGTGGACACTGGTGTCTCTCTGGTACAGCACTTTATTCTGTATAATATCTACAGGGGAGTGGACACTGGTGTCTCTCTGGTACAGCACTTTATTCTGTATAACATCTACAGGTGAGTGGACACTGGTGTCTCTCTGGTACAGCACTTTATTCTGTATAACATCTACAGGTGAGTGGACACTGGTGTCTCTCTGGTACTGCACTTTATTCTGTATAATATCTACAGAGGAGTGGACACTGGTGTCTCTCTGGTACAGCACTTTATTCTGTATAATATCTACAGGTGAGTGGACACTGGTGTCTCTCTGGTACAGCACTTTATTCTGTATAACATCTACAGGTGAGTGGACACTGGTGTCTCTCTGGTACAGCACTTTATTCTGTATAACATCTACAGGTGAGTGGACACTGGTGTCTCTCTGGTACTGCACTTTATTCTGTATAACATCTACAGGGGAGTGGACACTGGTGTCTCTCTGGTACAGCACTTTATTCTGTATAATATCTACAGGTGAGTGGACACTGGTGTCTCTCTGGTACAGCACTTTATTCTGTATAATATCTACAGGTGAGTGGACACTGGTGTCTCTCTGGTACAGCACTTTATTCTGTATAATATCTACTGGTGAGTGGACACTGGTGTCTCTCTGGTACAGCACTTTATTCTGTATAACATCTACAGGTGAGTGGACACTGGTGTCTCTCTGGTACAGCACTTTATTCTGTATAATATCTACAGGGGAGTGGACACTGGTGTCTCTGGTACAGCACTTTATTCTGTATAATATCTACAGGGGAGTGGACACTGGTGTCTCTGGTACAGCACTTTATTCTGTATAACATCTACAGGGGAGTGGACACTGGTGTCTCTCTGGTACAGCACTTTATTCTGTATAACATCTACAGGGGAGTGGACACTGGTGTCTCTCTGGTACAGCACTTTATTCTGTATAACATCTACAGGGGAGTGGACACTGGTGTCTCTCTGGTACAGCACTTTATTCTGTATAATATCTACAGGGGAGTGGACACTGGTGTCTCTCTGGTACAGCACTTTATTCTGTATAATATCTACAGGGAGTGGACACTGGTGTCTCTCTGGTACTGCACTTTATTCTGTATAACATCTACAGGGAGTGGACACTGGTGTCTCTCTGGTACAGCACTTTATTCTGTATAATATCTACAGGGGAGTGGACACTGGTGTCTCTCTGGTACAGCACTTTATTCTGTATAATATCTACAGGGGAGTGGACACTGGTGTCTCTGGTACAGCACTTTATTCTGTATAATATCTACAGGGGAGTGGACACTGGTGTCTCTCTGGTACAGCACTTTATTCTGTATAATATCTACAGGGAGTGGACACTGGTGTCTCTCTGGTACAGAACTTTATTCTGTATAATATCTACAGGGAGTGGACACTGGTGTCTCTCTGGTACAGCACTTTATTCTGTATAACATCTACAGGGGAGTGGACACTGGTGTCTCTCTGGTACAGCACTTTATTCTGTATAATATCTACAGGGGAGTGGACACTGGTGTCTCTCTGGTACAGCACTTTATTCTGTATAATATCTACAGGGGAGTGGACACTGGTGTCTCTCTGGTACAGCACTTTATTCTGTATAATATCTACAGGTGAGTGGACACTGGTGTCTCTCTGGTACAGCACTTTATTCTGTATAATATCTACAGGGTGAGTGGACACTGGTGTCTCTCTGGTACAGCACTTTATTCTGTATAATATCTACAGGGAGTGGACACTGGTGTCTCTCTGGTACAACACTTTATTCTGTATAACATCTACAGGGAGTGGACACTGGTGTCTCTCTGGTACAGCACTTTATTCTGTATAATATCTACAGGGAGTGGACACTGGTGTCTCTCTGGTACTGCACTTTATTCTGTATAATATCTACAGGGAGTGGACACTGGTGTCTCTGGTACAGCACTTTATTCTGTATAATATCTACAGGGGAGTGGACACTGGTGTCTCTCTGGTACAGCACTTTATTCTGTATAACATCTACAGGGGAGTGGACACTGGTGTCTCTCTGGTACAGCACTTTATTCTGTATAATATCTACTGGTGAGTGGACACTGGTGTCTCTGGTACAGCACTTTATTCTGTATAATATCTACAGGGGAGTGGACACTGGTGTCTCTGGTACAGCACTTTATTCTGTATAACATCTACAGGGGAGTGGACACTGGTGTCTCTCTGGTACAGCACTTTATTCTGTATAATATCTACAGGGAGTGGACACTGGTGTCTCTCTGGTACAGCACTTTATTCTGTATAACATCTACAGGGGAGTGGACACTGGTGTCTCTCTGGTACAGCACTTTATTCTGTATAATATCTACAGGTGAGTGGACACTGGTGTCTCTGGTACAGCACTTTATTCTGTATAACATCTACAGGGGAGTGGACACTGGTGTCTCTCTGGTACAGCACTTTATTCTGTATAATATCTACAGGTGAGTGGACACTGGTGTCTCTCTGGTACAGCACTTTATTCTGTATAATATCTACAGGGGAGTGGACACTGGTGTCTCTGGTACAGCACTTTATTCTGTATAATATCTACAGGGGAGTGGACACTGGTGTCTCTCTGGTACAGCACTTTATTCTGTATAATATCTACAGGGAGTGGACACTGGTGTCTCTGGTACAGCACTTTATTCTGTATAACATCTACAGGGGAGTGGACACTGGTGTCTCTGGTACAGCACTTTATTCTGTATAATATCTACAGGGGAGTGGACACTGGTGTCTCTCTGGTACAGCACTTTATTCTGTATAATATCTACAGGGAGTGGACACTGGTGTCTCTCTGGTACTGCACTTTATTCTGTATAACATCTATAGGGAGCGGACACTGGTGTCCCATAAGAGGTGATGTCTCCTGTGTTAGTTGGGGGCAGTCGGTTTGTGCGCTTGTTTAGTCTCTAACCCTGAACTTGTTCAGTTAAACATTGAGGCAAAAAAACAGCAAATGTGCAGTGGGCAATACAGTACAAGTGGAAAAAACCTCTTTGCGAGTGGTAAAAGTATAGTACAAACAGTAAGCGCATTCCGCAAACAGCGCTTGTGCTGGATGTCTTTGATGGCAAGAAGCTGGGCACCTGCAGCTGGGTTTTCACCACTCACTGCAGGGACTTCCAGTCTGCCACAGAGCCACCAAACGAGATCTTGCATGGAGCAAGGGAGACAGTCAATCTCCAACTCAACGTCAGCAAGACTAAGGAGATGATTGTGGACTACAGAAAGAATTGGCGAGGAGATCACGCACCCATTCTCATCAACGGGTCTGCAGTCGAAAGAGTCAACAACATCAAGTTCTTAGGGGTCAACATCAGCGATGACCTGACCTGATCTCTCCACTCCAACATTGTGGTTAAGGAGGCCAGGAAACGGCTCTTCTTTCTCCGACGGCTAAGGAGATTCGGCATTAATTCAAGGATACTTTCCAATTTCTACAGGTGCATTATTGAGAGTATCCTGACTGGATGTGTCACCACATGGTACGGCAGTTGTACCTCCCTCGACCGTAAGGCACTACAGAGGGTTATAAAAACAGCGGAGCGCATCACAGGGACTGACCTGCCATCCATGCAGGATCTCCACACCCTATATGATAACCGCTACTTTACCATAAACTTTACATAGCTTATAGCTAGCTACCTTGGGTTTTTATTTTATTTTTTACTATTGTAATGCTATATGATGTATATTTCTTGCTATATGATGTATATTTCTTAAATAGGTGTTACATTTCAATTTTTATAATTTTATTTTTCATTATTGTATTGCAATGTTGTGGAGGGCGAGTTCTAAGCATTTCATTGCAGAACTTGTTATTGTAATGACAAATAAACACCCTCAAGTGGAGGGGCGAGTATCAGCTATATGTTATGAATCGTGATCGCGCAAAAAAATCATTACAGTGCCGTTCGTTGTTACGTGTTGGGTTTATCTATCCACCTATCTATACACACAAACTAGCATGCATATATCAATCTATCCATCTATCTATACACACAAACTAGCATGCATATTGCTATCTATCCATATATCTATAGACACATATAGCCTACAATAAACAATATTCTAACTAATACCAGACCCCTCCAGCTAACAAGCATATAACAGCATTCAGCCAGCTTGATTTCAGCTGAGACACCAGTAAATACTTTTATTTGCAGCGTTATGAAACGGTCTTGTCATGAACTTTAAAGCCTTTATTTAACATGAACATTATTCATCTTTAATGTGTCTATAAATAATATGTGAAAGCACAAAACATGGATCATGTGGGACAAACCAAACCCCCAAAATCTGTAACAAAATGAATTTGCCCAAAATGTCAAATAAGATACACTGGATAATGAGTCCCATGCAAAAGTCATACTTTTGTGATACATTTGTGAATGTCTTCTTCAGCACACTGAAGTCTGCAACACTACATTATATAGCATTATTATTAGCAGCAGATGTAGTAGAATAATGCTCATTATTATATTGTCAATATACAAGAGCAGTTGGTAGCTCCGTGGTAAAGTGCATGCTTTGTGTGTATGATGTCCTGTTTTCAAATCCGAGCTGCCCATTGGAAATTACAAATATTTTTTTATTACTAGGCTTTTATGCTTTGCATTATAAATATAATAAACAATTATTAGTAGACTATTTATCAATAAAATAACCAGATTTGCTGGTACTCATTACAAGTGTCTGAGGCTCATACGAATGACCGTGTCCTCATTTATGTTGACCACCTGAAGATGGTTAAGGCCAACCTGGAGATCCACTTCAGGAACCTCGACGTTCCAGTCTGGGTGGTTCAGCCCTTTCAGGCAGATGTGGTCAACACACTTTCTAAGTTCTAGTTAAGATTCTAGCAGCTGCATTAAGTACTAGTTGAAGTTTGATTATTGATTCATCAGGGTAACCAAAGAATAGAACATTGCAGTAGTCTAGTCTTGAGGTAACAAAAGCATGGATTAGTTTTTCTGCATCAGTCTTTGATAAATAGTTTCTGATCTTTGCAATATTCCGAAGATGGAAAAATGCTGTCCTTGAAATATATTTCATATGATCGTCAAACGAGAGGTCTGGGTTGAGGGTCACGCCAAGGTTTCTCACAGTTTTTTGTGAAATGACCATACATCCGTTTAGGTTCAACGTCAGGTCCACTTTCGTATGTCTGAAACACATGCTTCCATAGTAGCTAATTTAGGAGCTTCTCCATGTTTCATAGACATATCCAGCTGCGTGTCATCGGCATTGCAGTGAAAATTTACATTATGTTTTCAGATGACATCATCCAAAGGCAGCTTATAGAGTGAGAACAGAAGTGGTCCTAAGACTGAGCCTTGCGAAACACCAAAGCATACCTTTGATTTGTCCGAGGATAAGCCGTCTACACAAACAAAGTCTATCTGATAAATAAGATCTAAAACCAGTCGAGAACATTTCTCGTAGCCCAACAAGGGTCTCCAATCTTTCCGAGAGAAGGGAGTGATCAATAGTGTCAAAGGCAGCACTAAGATCAAGAAGCAATAGGAGAGGTGCAGAACCTTTGTCAGAAGTCAATAAAAGATCGTTTACCACCTCAACAAGTGCAGTCTCAGCGCTATGATGAGGTCTTAAACCGGACTGGAGTTGTTCATATATATTATTTGTCTTCAGAAAGGCCGTTAGTTGTAGTGAGACAGATTTTTCTAAATTTTTTAAAAGAAACGGAAGGTTCGATATTGGTCTGTAGTTATTTAAAATGTCTGGATCTAGATTAGATTTTTTTAGCAGAGGCTTAATTTTTGCAATTTTTTGTGAGATTGGCACTGATCCGGAGGATAGGGAGCAATTTATTATGTTCAACATAGATGGACCAACACAGGAAGTAACTTTTTAAGTAATTTAGTTGGAATTGGGTCTAGTTGACAGTTGGTTGACTTTGAACTATGTATTACTTTTGTAAATGTTTCAAGAGACACAGGTACAAAAGATTTAAGAGTCAGGGTAACCAAATCAGGGCAGCTCTGCAAGCTCTCAGGACGACAGCTTTTTGAGAACTGAGGCAATTTGGAGTAAAATTCGTAATTTAGTTTCTAATGTTGATTATTTTTTCATCAAAGTAGTTCATGAATTCATCAGAACTAAAGTGAAGACCCACTTCATTGGTTAAACATTGCTTTTTAGTGAGTTTTGCAACTGTGTCAAAAAGAAATTTAGGATTATTTTTGTTCGTATCGATCAGATTAGATTAGATAAGTAGGCTGATCGAGCGTTTATAAGTTATTTCCGGTATTGCACAGTACTATCAATCCAGGCTAGTCTAAATACTTCTAACTTAGTGAAAGTGTGCTGTTAATTAGGTCTAAATAATTCTACATTTAATTTGTCTATTAGAACGCTGCTCCTAAATAGATTGATTAGAAGATTGTGAGGCTAATTAGGCTGCATAAAGACCATTTCTGTAGAGCTGATACAGATTGGTTCTAATTAGGCTGCATAAAGACCATTTCTGTAGGGCTGGTACAGATTGGTTCTAATTAGGCTGCATAAAGTCCATTCCTGTAGGGCTGGTACAGATCGGACCTAATTAGGCTGCATAAAGACCATTTCTGTAGGGCTGGTACAGATTGGTGCTAATTAGGCTGCATAAAGACCATTTCTGTAGGGCTGGTACAGATTGGTTCTAATTAGGCTGCATAAAGACCATTTCTGTAGGGCTGGTACAGATTGGTTCTAATTAGGCTGCATAAAGTCCATTCCTGTAGGGCTGGTACAGATCGGACCTAATTAGGCTGCATAAAGACCATTTCTGTAGGGCTGGTACAGATTGGTGCTAATTAGGCTGCATAAAGACCATTTCTGTAGGGCTGGTACAGATTGGTTCTAACGGACTGCATGGCCGTCATGGAACTGTTGCAGTTTTCATGTGTCCTGCTAACTATCCTGACATGTCTAACAGGTACAATTCTTTTTTTTGATTAAGTTTGACAAGGTTTTAAATTTATGTTGCAAGTAACCTTATACTTGGCAATTCTGCTATATAGTTTAGGGCAGGTTTCTGGGAGATATCTGAGACTAATATTGACTGTTCAGAGTCCGAATCCGATTAAACTCCTCACACAGTCTCCTGTTCCAGCAAGGTTCATGGTTATTTATATTAGTCTGGTGGGTAGGTTGACATTTAAATCTGAACATTTTAACCGTGATTATCCCCACAATCATGATTTATTGGTCTGGTCTAGGAAACGACAAATACCTTTTTCATGATTGTTCTAGAATGTGAAACTTATTGCAATTAGTATTTTGTTAGTGTTTTCAATTGGTGTTTTATAATAATTATTTTGGTTAAGGTTTTTGATGAAGTCCAAATTCATTTTCAGAGACGTTAAACAAGTGTGCTTATTTATCTGGTGACGCAACAATACGCGTTGTTGTTTCTGGTGACGTAACAGTGTGGGTTGTTGTTTATCTGGTGACAGGTTGTTTTGAATTATGGCACGTTGAATTAGTTCAAGGTTGAACAAATCTCATTCAAGTTTAACTCTGTTCACCAGTAATTAGAAACGAGCCTAAACGTGTTGAAACTGAGAAATATTGTCAGGCAGTTTTGATGTAACGAATGTTGTGTTGCAGATATTGTCAGGCAGTTTTGATGTAACGAATGTTGTGTTGCAGATATTGTCAGGCAGTTTTGATGTAACGAATGTTGTGTTGCAGATATTGTCAGGCAGTTTTGATGTAACGAATGTTGTGTTGCAGATATTGTCAGGGCAGTTTTGATGTAACGAATGTTGTGTTGCAGATATTGTCAGGGCAGTTTTGATGTAACTAATGTTGTGTTGCAGATATAGTCAGGCAGTTTTGATGTAACTAATGTTGTGTTGCAGATATTGTTGCAGATATTGTCAGGCAGTTTTGATGTAACTAATGTTGTGTTGCAGATATTGTCAAGCAGTTTTGATGTTACTAATGTTGTGTTGCAGGTTTGGGGCAGCTGTGTGAGAGTAACCAGTGGCAGTGTGATGATGGCTCTTGTCTTCCTCTCTCCTGGCGTTGTGATGGAAGGGGAGACTGTCTGGATGGTTCTGATGAAATGGATTGTTGTATGCTTCATTTCCTAATCATTATTCCCTTAATGTTTTTACATTTGACTGTTTACAGAAGGCTGATGTATGTCTCATTGCTTGTCCCTAGCCTGTCCTAGGGGTCAGTTTGTCTGCCAGTCTGGGGTCCCTGGTTGTGTGAGGGCCTCTGCTATGTGTGATGGGCAGCGCCAGTGTATAGATGGCTCTGATGAGTTGAACTGTCCAGAGAACCAGGACTGTCTGCAGGGAGAGTGGAGATGTAAGAATCACATCTGTATCCCAAAGGAGCACTACTGCAATGGGGCAAATGACTGTGTAGACAACTCTGATGAGATGTGTGGTAAGAGAATCAGCAGTTTCCTGTCACACGTATACATCCGGTTCCACATATGTTAAATTCTCGGTCCTGGACTGATGATCAGCAAAAAGTCACAACATAATTATTATGAACATAATCAAACCATGGAAGAATAAGAACACAAAAGTCAAAATAATAAATGTAAGATGTAGTAAGAGCAATTCTCAGTATGATCAGATTTGTTTGTCAGTATACATATTTTAGCACTGTAGTAGAAGTATCAGAAATATTCACGGTATTGACAATATTATCAAGGTGAAACATGTTTGTTTGGTAAAACAATTTAGCATTAGCAGCTGTACTGCTAATGTATGTACACTACTGCATACCTGAACACTAATAGTAGATTATTACATGGTCTGTTTAAATTATATTTAACTTTGTCATAAAACAAGGGTTAGTTTCTCTGTTTATTTGTTTAACACTTGTGGGATTGATACTGCCCAATGTTTTTGCGTCCACTATCAATTTATTATGTCTTGGCTGGCTGAAATGCCCCAAGTATGTCTGGTCGGAAGCTGTGACTGATATAACAGTACAACCCTGTCTGGTCTGAAGCTGTGACTGATATAACAGTACAACCCTGTCTGGTCTGAAGCTGTGACTGATATAACAGTACAACCCTGTCTGGTCTGAAGCTGTGACTGATATAACAGTACAACCCTGTCTGGTCTGAAGCTGTGACTGATATAACAGTACAACCCTGTCTGGTCTGAAGCTGTGACTGATATAACAGTACAACCCTGTCTGGTCTGAAGCTGTGACTGATATAACAGTACAACCCTGTCTGGTCTGAAGCTGTGACTGATATAACAGTACAACCCTGGTCTGGTCTGAAGCTGTGACTGATATAACAGTACAACCCTGTCTGGTCGGAAGCTGTGACTGATATAACAGTACAACCCTGTCTGGTCTGAAGCTGTGACTCATAAGAGTATTGGGCTGTTAATGTTTTTATTAACTGCTAATTTAGTCTCCTCACCCCCTAATGCTAGTTTGGCTCTTCATCTCTCATGTAGCCCTGGCTTAATATTGTTTTAGTGTCATATTAAAGTGTTTTGTTTCTCCTCTGTTACTTCTGGTATTTGTTATTATAAATCTATGCAATCAATCAAATGTATTTTATACTGCCCTTTCTACAACAAAGTTGTCAAAGTGCTTTTACCAACACCTAGCCTGTACCCGAAAGGGCACACAACAAGTTGATACCTCTTTATATGCCTTTATTTCAGGGCAGTGTGGGCTAGCCGCTTGGCGTTGTCCTGATGGGGTGTGTATTTCTGAAGATGAAAGGTGTGATGGGAACCTGCAGTGCTCTGATGGCAGTGATGAACCCTTTACCTGTGGTATGAATTTACTTGTCACCTTAAACTTTCTATTGCTGCTATAGAGCTATACACACTGCATTGTGAACTTCTTTCTATGTAGAAACCTCTTCAGTGTACTTTTAGTCTATGCCAGGTTTAATTAGCCACTAATTGGCCTCAGAAGTTTCAAATATTAAATGTGCCCCTGATAAAAATGAAGAATATTTGTTCACTGTGTAACAGGAATGACCTGGTCTGAGTAGTCAGGGTGAGAACCATGTAACAGGAATGACCTGGTCTGAGTGTGGTCAGGACCATGTAACAGGAATGACCGGGTCTGAGTGGTCAGGGTTAGGACCATGTAACAGGAATGACTGGTTCTGAGTGTGGTCAGGGTCAGGACCATTTAACAGGAATGTCCGGGTCTGAGTGTGGTCAGGACCATGTAACAGGAATGACCGGGTCTGAGTGTGGTCAGGACAAGGACCATGTAACAGGAATGACCCGGTCTGAGTGGTCAGGACCAGGACCATGTAACAGGAATGACCGGGTCTGAGTGTGGTCAGGACCATGTAACAGGAATGACCGGGTCTGAGTGTGGTCAGGGTCAGGACCATGTAACAGGAATGACCGGGTCTGAGTGTGGTCAGGGTCAGGACCATGTAACAGTACATTTGTCTGTTACTTAATAGTTTTCTTTCTGCCACTTTCTTGTAGGGAGGAGCTGTTCTGAGGAGAACGGTGGCTGCAGTCATTCTTGTATGGATAGGCCCTGGGGTGCCCTCTGCTCCTGTCCTATAGGGTGGAGCCTGTCTGATCACGGAGATGTCTGTCAGGGTAATTGGTGTTGACTGCAGCATATCTGGTTTTATTGTGTGTTGGACGTTGGATCTGTGTGTGACGGACGTTGGATCTGTGTGTGACGGACGTTGGATGTGTGTGTGACGGACGTTGGATCTGTGTGTGTGACGGACGTTGGATCTGTGTGTGTGACGGACGTTGAACCTGTGTGTGACGGGATCTGTGTGAACCTGTGTGTGACGGACGTTGGATCTGTGTGTGTGACGGACGTTGGATCTGTGTGTGTGACGGACGTTGAACCTGTGTGTGTGACGGACGTTGGATCTGTGTGTGACGGACGTTGGATCTGTGTGTGACGGACGTTGGATCTGTGTGTGTGACGGACGTTGGATCTGTGTGTGACGGACGTTGGATCTGTGTGTGTGTGTGACGGACGTTGGATCTGTGTGTGACGGACGTTGGATCTGTGTGTGTGTGTGACGGACGTTGGATCTGTGTGTGTGTGACGGACGTTGGATCTGTGTGTGTATCTGTGTGACGGACGTTGGATCTGTGTGTGTGTGACGGACGTTGGATCTGTGTGTGTGTGTGACGGACGTTGGATCTGTGTGTGTGTGACGGACATTGGATCTGTTGATCTGTGTGTGTGTGACGGACATTGGATCTGTGTGTGTGTGACGGACATTGGATCTGTGTGTGGATCTTGTGTGTGTGTGACGGACGTTGGATCTGTGTGTGTGTGTGACGGACGTTGGATCTGTGTGTGTGTGTGACGGACGTTGGATCTGTGTGTGTGTGTGACGGACGTTGATCTGTGTGTGTGTGTGACGGACGTTGGATCTGTGTGTGTGTGTGACGGACGTTGGATGTGTGTGTGTGACGGACGTTGGATCTGTGTGTGTGTGACGGACATTGGATCTGTGTGTGTCATGTGGTAGGAGCTTTGTGTTGGTCAAATTAAAGGCAGTGATTTGGATCAACAGACCTGACCATCCTTTCCTTGCTACAGATGTGGATGAATGCTCTCATAATTTGAGTCCCTGCATGCATTTCTGCGTCAATACACCTGGCTCCTTCTACTGCCACTGCCAACATGGGTTTCAGCTTAAAGGAGACACCGACTGCTATGCTAAAGGTGCCGTTTTATCCAAGCAATAGTCTGATGACTTTCACATCTATCTAACCCTAACCCTTTCACATTTACTCTCTGTTTATCTCTAAAATGTCTTATTCTCTATCAGGTAATGACACAAAGCTTCTGACCGCAAAGAAGGGAACCATTGGGTTTTTGAACATGAGGACTTTGCGATTTGAGGCTCTACAAAGTGTTGGCTATGGTCCTCTGGCTCTGGCATATGACTTTTCCAGAGGTTCCTTCTACTGGGTTGATGACCAAGGCAACATTTACAAGGTCACAGAGTTTGCTAACAGGGTCCTTTATCCAGGTTAGTGGATAGCTTTTAGATTTGTTCTAATAAGGCTTAAACACTTCTGCACCCTCATCTTAGCACTCCTAATACTGATATCTAGCTGGGTGAAAAGCAATGTCTCGACAGCTGTGGATGGGCAACCATGTTGTAAAGGATACGAGGAGTTTCTCAATGTGGTTTGTCCAGTGAAATAATCCTCTGATATTCATGAGGGTAGTTGTAACAATTATCCCGCAACTTGGACGGACACAGTGGTATTCTGTTTAGCCATGATCACATAATGCTTATTAGGGCCACAATGTTGCTTTCATGACTCTTCAGTGTCCTTTTACAATACATCCTGTGGTACTCCTTTCTATTTGATCCGCCATTTGTACAATACATCCTGTGGTACTGGGGCAGCAGTGGCTCAGTGGGTTGAGTCGGTTGTCTATCAATCGGAAATCCTGGAAAATTGTCGGTGTCCATGAGCACGACACCTCTCCCCAGCTGCTCCTGGTGAACCTGCAGTCGCCTTGCATGGTAGATGCGGTCGTCAGTGTATGAATGAGTGAATGAATGGGTGATTGTGAGGCAGGATCTGTAAAGCGCTTTGGATAAAAGCGCTATATAAAAGCGCTGCATTTACCATTTATTTACTCCTCTCTGTTTGATCTGCCATTTGTACAATACATCCTGTGGTACTCTTCTTGCTACCTCTTGCCCTGCACACTGCAAGACTATTATATTTGCCTTTTGCACAATGCTTATCGTTATTTGCCTGTTTACCACTTGCACAGATGTTCTTCGCTGGTGTGCCCTCTGCACGTTTGAAATTCGCTACATTGTTGACATGGATAAGTAAATGTGTAGATATTCTGCTTTATTGCACATCCTCGCACTATACTCTTTATCTCTTTGCACACTCTTATGCACTTCGGGTTGATTGCACTTTTGGTTTTACTGTACTTGCTGTCAAATGGCAATAGAGTTGCATGTAATCAAATCTTGTTGGTTTTCAGGACAGTATGGGATTACAAGTCTAGCCTGTGACTGGCTGACAGGTCAGCTTTACTGGACCAATCAGAAGACTCTATCTATCAATGTAGGGGCATCTGATGGTAGTGCTTTTGCCACAGTCCTGGCCAAGGATATAGACCCATTGGAGTTGGTCCTTCTACCCAGTGACAGGTTGGATGTTCATGATTGTGTTTCATTTGGCTCACTCCATTAGTTGCTTAATTAATTGCACCAGGTTCTAGTTAATTATCAGGGCTACTTATGTCACTGGGTGGTTGTACTTTACTGAGCATTATTTCGAAGTCACACAGTATTGATGAATTTAAGTATCGTTGTTAGTTTTCTTTAACGCTGTTTTTCTGTTAGTAGTTGTCATGAACAGTGGGTATATTTTCTGTTCGATGTCGTTTGTTTTAAGTTTTTATTAAAACGATTGAATGTTCAAGTTCTGAGCCTGGCTTTCTACTGCACTACACCTGTGGTTTGGGACAGTTTGGCCATTTTTAATCCACATTTAATTGGTTGGGAATTAATGATATGCTCACATATTTTCTGTTCTGTTTTGCAGCTTGATGTTTTGGATCAACCAAGGTCCGGGTAATAAAATGACTGTGGAGAAGTCTGGTATGGATGGATTGAGGCAGGAGACTCTGATGGTCATCACTGCACAATCAGCACACAGTCTGACCCTGGATGTGTCCAATCGCAGGCTCTACTGGATTAGTGATTTCAAAAAGGTTGGTCACAAGGATCCATTATTAACCAATCAGACATTATGAATATATTGCCTAGGTCCCAATAATTTGGTTTGATTTTTTTTAGTCCATAGAGACAGTAAAAGTGGACCGACGTGGTCGCTACAGCTTTAGGGGGTTCTTTAATGAGAGACGAGCCCGTAGCCTGGCAGTGTTTGAGAGATGGTTCTACTGGACAGATGAAAAGGGATTGTGGGGCTCTGTTCAGGGCCCATCCAATCAGAACATCTTTATTCAGAGAGCACCACTTCCAGTGATTGAGACATACCATGAACTTCAGCAGCCAAAAGGTACAGGAGATGATGGCAGCCATGAATAGGTAGAACATGCCTTCTCTAGTGGTGCATACCATGTATCTGACGTGTGTGTGTGTGTGACGCAGGTTCATCAGCATGTGTAACATCTAACTGCCAGCTCTGCTTGGCCTCCCTGGACCACCCTGCTGGGTTCACCTGTACCTGTCCTGAGGACCAACTGCTTATGCCAGATGGCTCATGTGAATGTATGTTTATAGATTTTAGGATTCTGTATCTGCTACTTCTAGCGCTGTTGAGAATTTACCAGTTGTAATACAGATGCCCGATTGGCATGTATTTGTATCATCATATCATACAGACGCCTGGTTAGCATGTACCTGTCGTGTCATACAGATGCCTGGTTAGCATGTACCTGTTGTATCATTATCATACAGATGCCTGGTTAGCATGTACCTGTCGTGTCATACTGATGCCCGGTTAGCATGTTCGTGTTGTATCATTACCATACTGATGCCCGGTTAGCATGTACGTGTTGTATCATTATCATACTGATGCCCGGTTAGCATGTACCTGTTGTATCATTATCATACAGATGCCCGGTTAGCATGTTCGTGTTGTATCATTACCATACTGATGCCCGGTTAGCATGTACCTGTCGTGTCATACTGATGCCCGGTTAGCATGTTCGTGTTGTATCATTACCATACTGATGCCCGGTTAGCATGTACCTGTTGTATCATTATCATACAGATGCCCGGTTAGCATGTTCCTGTTGTATCATTATCATACAGATGCCTGGTTAGCATGTACCTGTCGTGTCATGCTGATGCCCGGTTAGCATGTTCGTGTTGTATCATTACCATACTGATGCCCGGTTAGCATGTACGTGTTGTATCATTATCATACTGATGCCCGGTTAGCATGTACGTGTTGTATCATTATCATACTGATGCCCGGTTAGCATGTACCTGTTGTATCATTATCATACAGATGCCCGGTTAGCATGTTCCTGTTGTATCATTATCATACAGATGCCCGGTTAGCATGTACCTGTCGTATCATTATCCTACAGATGCCCGGTTAGCATGTACCTGTTGTATCATTATCATACAGATGCCCGGTTAGCATGTACCTGTTGTATCATTATCATACAGATGCCCGGTTAGCATGTACCTGTTGTATCATTATCCTACAGATGCCCGGTTAGCATGTACCTGTTGTATCATTATCATACAGATGCCCGGTTAGCATGTTCCTGTTGTATCATTATCATACAGATGCCCGGTTAGCATGTTCCTGTTGTATCATTATCATACAGATGCCCGGTTAGCATGTACGTGTTGTATCATACAGATGCCCGGTTAGCATGTACCTGTTGTATCATTATCATACAGATGCCCGGTTAGCATGTTCCTGTTGTATCATTATCATACAGATGCCCGGTTAGCATGTACCTGTTGTATCATTATCATACAGATGCCCGGTTAGCATGTACCTGTTGTATCATTATCATACTGATGCCCGGTTAGCATGTACCTGTTGTATCATTATCATACAGATGCCCGGTTAGCATGTTCCTGTTGTATCATTATCATACAGATGCCCGGTTAGCATGTACCTGTCGTATCATTATCCTACAGATGCCCGGTTCGCTTATGCCACATCCACAACACTGAACCTGTTTGAGTTGGAAGGAAAAAAGCTGATCAGGACGTTGCTCCTCACTGTGGATGATGAAGTGGAGGTCTTTGATATTGACTGGATGAGGGATTGGGTCTACTGGGTCAACAGTACTGGTCATGTGACACGCAGGAGCCTTGGTACCGGCCAATCAGAGATTGTCCCAACACTTAAACCAGGTAGATGTTTGATCCTGTCACAAGGTACATATGAGATGTGGTTGGGTTAAGATAAGTTGGCAATGGAAACCTGATCCTGTCTGACATGGTTAATATGGTAGAAAGGCCTTTATCACATTTGCAGCATTCTCTGCGTATGCGACCGTGCGTGGGCATGTCAATCAACACAACCATTGTATTCCCTTAAATATCTTAATGTAAACTGTTCCGGAGAAAACAAATCTTTTCAGAAATTAGTATTCCTCATGGGGGCATGTTGGGGCCAGTTTTCTGAACTGTAATATTTATTGTCTGATCTATTTTCTGTTTTGTGTTCCTTTTACAGCCTGTTTTTTGTCTGTCGACCAGAAGACTGGACATCTCTACTGGTTGTCATGTGATGAGCTCTGTCTGGGTGTCACCAACATGGATCAGCTTTATCCCCGGAGACTTTACCAGGCAGCAAGTGTGATCAGAGAAGTGTTCCTGGACTGGAAACGTGGAAGGCTTTACTGGTTGGAGGAACAGCGGATCTATTCTATGAGACTGTCAGGAGGGAAGGTTAGGGACATCCAGGGTATAGATGGACTCATCACTGGACACATTGCTTTTGATCTGACGTCCAACACTTTGCTCTGGAACACAGAGGGGGAAGGTCAGTATCCCTAAGGAGTCCACTCTTCTGAGGCCTTGATGGTCCTGCTTGTATGTCTTGTTCCTAACCAAGGATCTCTTTAGGTCTGATGGCCATGAGTCTGTTGAAGTCGAAGACATACATTGCTGGTAAAGAGTGGAATATCCCTGGTTCTGTCATGGCAGCTCACTCTCCACTCCTGGTGTCACTCTTTAATGATGTCATCACCGTGTGGGACCGACAGGATTGGAGACGTATTCGCGATGTTTCTGTAGAACCAGGTGTTGTCGGGGTGATTGTGGCTATGAAGGTGAAAGGTCAGTACATGGGAACCAGGGGTTTTCTTCGGTTTGTTGTGAGATCCAGATTAATAAAATACATTAAATGATTTCTGAACCAGTAGCTCCTGTTCAGCCAGCCTGTATCAGTCCATCAGTGATGTGTCGGGACTCTACATTGTGCATCTCTGAAACTCTCCTGTGTGATGGCCTGAAAGACTGTCCTGATGGTTTTGATGAGGAGTCCTGCATCACTAAATGTCCTAATCGAGGTAAACGTATGAACCCTTTGGCATTGCTATGTTTATTAGCTCTTAGCCAGAGATCCCAGGCACAATGGTTTGGTTGTCCTCCAGGTGAGTTCCGCTGTAAGGACAGGAGGAGGTGTATTGCGAGGGCTCTGGTTTGTGACGGACGCTCTCACTGCCATGACGGATCAGACGAAGTCGGCTGTCCAACGATAACTACTCCACCCCCCCAGACAGCCACCCTGAAGTGTCGTATGGGTTCTAGACTGTGTAAGAATGGACAAGAGTGTGTCCTCCACAGCCATTTGTGTGATGGAGAGCTGGACTGTAAGGATGGATCGGATGAACAGGACTGTGGTGAGTCTTATGCAGGATGTTTCCTAAACACGCTAGCTGTCTGATGTTATGTGAAAGTTTTGCCAGTCCCAAAAGTTGAGCCCGACAAAATGGCCGCTTGCAGATGTCCCCATGTTGCTTAACTGTCAGGAGCCAAGTGGCTTTGACTTCAGGCTGGCAGGCTTCCAATAACTAGCATAGCAGTTGATTCCGAAAGGCATGACACTGTAGCTTTCATGGTGCCATGCTTTGGGCCCATGACTTGTCACTATAGCTAGTTGGGTATCGTATGATAAATGACAAGCAAGGATGGGATGGCTTTTAAACAGTTCTATTCAGTGTAGTCTGCTGATTTGGCAACCGACTCTTCAGTGAAATGTAAGATCCTGCGTGCTGACTCGGATTATGTTTCATTAACTAGGGACATGACACGCATGCAGTTCTAAATAATGACTGCTATTAAAAGTTGAGCCGGAAGAGCCTGGTTCCTTTCTGTTTCTTCCTGAACTTGATCCCATCGGGACCTTTTCCATTGTGCATTAACCCGGTTGATGCATGCCTGTTGAGGTTTCAGATTGTCTGTTTGTTAAAACCCTTTGGGACTGGCATATTTATGCAGTACATATGCCAGCTATGCATGGTCTCTTGTCGGAGTGTTCGTCTTTGTGTTTTGCTCTGTTTGCACTATGTGTATGTGTTTTGAAATGTGTGTTTGAAATGTTGCAGCTACGGGTCAGAACAAATTCCTGTGTGCGTAAACAGACTTGAAAGA
This sequence comes from Dallia pectoralis, assembly GCA_029465975.1. NCBI lineage: Eukaryota > Metazoa > Chordata > Actinopteri > Esociformes > Umbridae > Dallia > Dallia pectoralis. Next base: position 23,541,915 of record CM055736.1, on the reverse strand, counting down.
AATCAGAATCAGATTAATTTGCCATGACAAAGCTGCGGATGTAAAAAGGACTTAATACAATGCATTTGATTAGATTGTGCGTCTGATTTTCACTGCATTTAGCTGTGATGCTGATGTGAAGTTTTCATTTTAAAATGGCTTTCAAATGTTTTGCTGACAAGCAGCTTACACCTGCCTGGCTGAATAATATTATGTAAACGAGTAGTCGATTCCTTCCTGTGTTTGGTACCCTGAAGATCCCATGCAGACGATGGTTACAATGCAAATGTCTCCCTCTTTAGCTCCAACACCTAGTCCAGATATTCCTCCTGTCCAGCCAGCCTGTATCAGTCCGTCAGTGATGTGTCGGGACTCTACATTGTGCATCTCTGAAACTCTCCTGTGTGATGGCCTGAAAGACTGTCCTGATGGTTTTGATGAGGAGTCCTGCATCACTAAATGTCCTAATCGAGGTAAACGTATGAACCCTTTGGCATTGCTATGTTTATTAGCTCTTAGCCAGAGATCCCAGGCACAATGGTTTGGTTGTCCTCCAGGTGAGTTCCGCTGTAAGGACAGGAGGAGGTGTATTGCGAGGGCTCTGGTTTGTGACGGACGCTCTCACTGCCATGACGGATCAGACGAAGTCGGCTGTCCAACGATAACTACTCCACCCCCCCAGACAGCCACCCTGAAGTGTCGTATGGGTTCTAGACTGTGTAAGAATGGACAAGAGTGTGTCCTCCACAGCCATTTGTGTGATGGAGAGCTGGACTGTAAGGATGGATCGGATGAACAGGACTGTGGTGAGTCTTATGCAGGATGTTTCCTAAACACGCTAGCTGTCTGATGTTATGTGAAAGTTTTGCCAGTCCCAAAAGTTGAGCCCGACAAAATGGCCGCTTGCAGATGTCCCCATGTTGCTTAACTGTCAGGAGCCAAGTGGCTTTGACTTCAGGCTGGCAGGCTTCCAATAACTAGCATAGCAGTTGATTCCGAAAGGCATGACACTGTAGCTTTCATGGTGCCATGCTTTGGGCCCATGACTTGTCACTATAGCTAGTTGGGTATCGTATGATAAATGACAAGCAAGGATGGGATGGCTTTTAAACAGTTCTATTCAGTGTAGTCTGCTGATTTGGCAACCGACTCTTCAGTGAAATGTAAGATCCTGCGTGCTGACTCGGATTATGTTTCATTAACTAGGGACATGACACGCATGCAGTTCTAAATAATGACTGCTATTAAAAGTTGAGCCGGAAGAGCCTGGTTCCTTTCTGTTTCTTCCTGAACTTGATCCCATCGGGACCTTTTCCATTGTGCATTAACCCGGTTGATGCATGCCTGTTGAGGTTTCAGATTGTCTGTTTGTTAAAACCCTTTGGGACTGGCATATTTATGCAGTACATATGCCAGCTATGCATGGTCTCTTGTCGGAGTGTTCGTCTTTGTGTTTTGCTCTGTTTGCACTATGTGTATGTGTTTTGAAATGTGTGTTTGAAATGTTGCAGCTACGGGTCAGAACAAATTCCTGTGTGCGTAAACAGACTTGAAAGAAAAATCAGAATCAGATTAATTTGCCATGACAAAGCTGCGGATGTAAAAAGGACTTAATACAATGCATTTGATTAGATTGTGCGTCTGATTTTCACTGCATTTAGCTGTGATGCTGATGTGAAGTTTTCATTTTAAAATGGCTTTCAAATGTTTTGCTGACAAGCAGCTTACACCTGCCTGGCTGAATAATATTATGTAAATGAGTAGTCGATTCCTTCCTGTGTTTGGTACCCTGAAGATCCCATGCAGACGATGGTTACAATGCAAATGTCTCCCTCTTTAGCTCCAACACCTAGTCCAGATATTCCTCCTGTCCAGCCAGCCTGTATCAGTCCGTCAGTGATGTGTCGGGACTCTACATTGTGCATCTCTGAAACTCTCCTGTGTGATGGCCTGAAAGACTGTCCTGATGGTTTTGATGAGGAGTCCTGCATCACTAAATGTCCTAATCGAGGTAAACGTATGAACCCTTTGGCATTGCTATGTTTATTAGCTCTTAGCCAGAGATCCCAGGCACAATGGTTTGGTTGTCCTCCAGGTGAGTTCCGCTGTAAGGACAGGAGGAGGTGTATTGCGAGGGCTCTGGTTTGTGACGGACGCTCTCACTGCCATGACGGATCAGACGAAGTCGGCTGTCCAACGATAACTACTCCACCCCCAGACAGCCACCCTGAAGTGTCGTATGGGTTCTAGACTGTGTAAGAATGGACAAGAGTGTGTCCTCCACAGCCATTTGTGTGATGGAGAGCTGGACTGTAAGGATGGATCGGATGAACAGGACTGTGGTGAGTCTTATGCAGGATGTTTCCTAAACACGCTAGCTGTCTGATGTTATGTGAAAGTTTTGCCAGTCCCAAAAGTTGAGCCCGACAAAATGGCCGCTTGCAGATGTCCCCATGTTGCTTAACTGTCAGGAGCCAAGTGGCTTTGACTTCAGGCTGGCAGGCTTCCAATAACTAGCATAGCAGTTGATTCCGAAAGGCATGACACTGTAGCTTTCATGGTGCCATGCTTTGGGCCCATGACTTGTCACTATAGCTAGTTGGGTATCGTATGATAAATGACAAGCAAGGATGGGATGGCTTTTAAACAGTTCTATTCAGTGTAGTCTGCTGATTTGGCAACCGACTCTTCAGTGAAATGTAAGATCCTGCGTGCTGACTCGGATTATGTTTCATTAACTAGGGACATGACACGCATGCAGTTCTAAATAATGACTGCTATTAAAAGTTGAGCCGGAAGAGCCTGGTTCCTTTCTGTTTCTTCCTGAACTTGATCCCATCGGGACCTTTTCCATTGTGCATTAACCCGGTTGATGCATGCCTGTTGAGGTTTCAGATTGTCTGTTTGTTAAAACCCTTTGGGACTGGCATATTTATGCAGTACATATGCCAGCTATGCATGGTCTCTTGTCGGAGTGTTCGTCTTTGTGTTTTGCTCTGTTTGCACTATGTGTATGTGTTTTGAAATGTGTGTTTGAAATGTTGCAGCTACGGGTCAGAACAAATTCCTGTGTGCGTAAACAGACTTGAAAGAAAAATCAGAATCAGATTAATTTGCCATGACAAAGCTGCGGATGTAAAAAGGACTTAATACAATGCATTTGATTAGATTGTGCGTCTGATTTTCACTGCATTTAGCTGTGATGCTGATGTGAAGTTTTCATTTTAAAATGGCTTTCAAATGTTTTGCTGACAAGCAGCTTACACCTGCCTGGCTGAATAATATTATGTAAATGAGTAGTCGATTCCTTCCTGTGTTTGGTACCCTGAAGATCCCATGCAGACGATGGTTACAATGCAAATGTCTCCCTCTTTAGCTCCAACACCTAGTCCAGATATTCCTCCTGTCCAGCCAGCCTGTATCAGTCCGTCAGTGATGTGTCGGGACTCTACATTGTGCATCTCTGAAACTCTCCTGTGTGATGGCCTGAAAGACTGTCCTGATGGTTTTGATGAGGAGTCCTGCATCACTAAATGTCCTAATCGAGGTAAACGTATGAACCCTTTGGCATTGCTATGTTTATTAGCTCTTAGCCAGAGATCCCAGGCACAATGGTTTGGTTGTCCTCCAGGTGAGTTCCGCTGTAAGGACAGGAGGAGGTGTATTGCGAGGGCTCTGGTTTGTGACGGACGCTCTCACTGCCATGACGGATCAGACGAAGTCGGCTGTCCAACGATAACTACTCCACCCCCCCAGACAGCCACCCTGAAGTGTCGTATGGGTTCTAGACTGTGTAAGAATGGACAAGAGTGTGTCCTCCACAGCCATTTGTGTGATGGAGAGCTGGACTGTAAGGATGGATCGGATGAACAGGACTGTGGTGAGTCTTATGCAGGATGTTTCCTAAACACGCTAGCTGTCTGATGTTATGTGAAAGTTTTGCCAGTCCCAAAAGTTGAGCCCGACAAAATGGCCGCTTGCAGATGTCCCCATGTTGCTTAACTGTCAGGAGCCAAGTGGCTTTGACTTCAGGCTGGCAGGCTTCCAATAACTAGCATAGCAGTTGATTCCGAAAGGCATGACACTGTAGCTTTCATGGTGCCATGCTTTGGGCCCATGACTTGTCACTATAGCTAGTTGGGTATCGTATGATAAATGACAAGCAAGGATGGGATGGCTTTTAAACAGTTCTATTCAGTGTAGTCTGCTGATTTGGCAACCGACTCTTCAGTGAAATGTAAGATCCTGCGTGCTGACTCGGATTAAGTTTCATTAACTAGGGACATGACACGCATGCAGTTCTAAATAATGACTGCTATTAAAAGTTGAGCCGGAAGAGCCTGGTTCCTTTCTGTTTCTTCCTGAACTTGATCCCATCGGGACCTTTTCCATTGTGCATTAACCCGGTTGATGCATGCCTGTTGAGGTTTCAGATTGTCTGTTTGTTAAAACCCTTTGGGACTGGCATATTTATGCAGTACATATGCCAGCTATGCATGGTCTCTTGTCGGAGTGTTCGTCTTTGTGTTTTGCTCTGTTTGCACTATGTGTATGTGTTTTGAAATGTGTGTTTGAAATGTTGCAGCTACGGGTCAGAACAAATTCCTGTGTGCGTAAACAGACTTGAAAGAAATCAGAATCAGATTAATTTGCCATGACAAAGCTGCGGATGTAAAAAGGACTTAATACAATGCATTTGATTAGATTGTGCGTCTGATTTTCACTGCATTTAGCTGTGATGCTGATGTGAAGTTTTCATTTTAAAATGGCTTTCAAATGTTTTGCTGACAAGCAGCTTACACCTGCCTGGCTGAATAATATTATGTAAATGAGTAGTCGATTCCTTCCTGTGTTTGGTACCCTGAAGATCCCATGCAGACGATGGTTACAATGCAAATGTCTCCCTCTTTAGCTCCAACACCTAGTCCAGATATTCCTCCTGTCCAGCCAGCCTGTATCAGTCCGTCAGTGATGTGTCGGGACTCTACATTGTGCATCTCTGAAACTCTCCTGTGTGATGGCCTGAAAGACTGTCCTGATGGTTTTGATGAGGAGTCCTGCATCACTAAATGTCCTAATCGAGGTAAACGTATGAACCCTTTGGCATTGCTATGTTTATTAGCTCTTAGCCAGAGATCCCAGGCACAATGGTTTGGTTGTCCTCCAGGTGAGTTCCGCTGTAAGGACAGGAGGAGGTGTATTGCGAGGGCTCTGGTTTGTGACGGACGCTCTCACTGCCATGACGGATCAGACGAAGTCGGCTGTCCAACGATAACTACTCCACCCCCAGACAGCCACCCTGAAGTGTCGTATGGGTTCTAGACTGTGTAAGAATGGACAAGAGTGTGTCCTCCACAGCCATTTGTGTGATGGAGAGCTGGACTGTAAGGATGGATCGGATGAACAGGACTGTGATCATCTCTGTACAGCAGGTCAGAATTTTAGCTTTAGTTGTGTTAAATAGGCCGTTGCAGTAGATTTGCCCCATTTCCAATATTCACTGTTTATCCCTCAGGTCAGTTCCAGTGTGCTCATGGGAAGAAGTGCATTGACCAGCAACAGGTGTGTGATGGTAAGGTGCAGTGTCAGGATCGATCTGATGAAATGGACTGCTTTGAGTTTTCCAAAAGCTGCAGCCATCGCTGTGACAAAAATAGCCGCTGCATCCCAGAAAGCTTTCTCTGTGACGGAGAGAGAGATTGTGCGGACGGGTCCGATGAGAATGACTGTGGTGAGACAAATGTTCAATATGTTATCTAACCTCTTTTGGGACAACCCTGTGTTTTCTATACTTGTTGACATAAGCTGACACGCTGGAATTACTTGGTCATTGCCTTGTTAATTAAAGAATATCAAACTAGCTGTACCAATTGAAAGCTACATTAACTGAATACAGTTAAATCTGGAAATGATTAGTTGCTGCCATTTTCTCTTGTTTGCAAACATAATCTCAAGTTAGTTAATTAACCCGTTCTTGACAGCCGTCCCGTCTGCGGGATCATTGCAGTACCCTATACAACCATTACAACCTCGACACAAAGATCGCATATTCAAAAACGTCCGTTTATTAATATACTGCACGCTTATATTGTGCATAGATGTTGGAATCTGCCCTTTCTAACAACGTACAAAATGGCTAAAACACAGACCGTTTTATTAGCAATTGAAAGGACTGCTAATCTGAATCAGAAAAGTGTTTAATTGCCATGAATGTGTTAACAGACAAGGAATTTACATTGGCAAGAAGGTGCGTACATAACATGTAATAGAACAATATTAATTATGCGTAGGGGCTATAAGGATACTAATATACAAAATGCTAAAAAAATAAGTGCAATAGAGCAATATTGTAGTGCAAAAACAAACGATATGCAAATGGAATGGGTCAGAGTTCAAGGCTTGTGTAGCACATGGAAAGAAACTTTTTTATGTTGTGAGGTTTTGGTCCTGATTGACCGCAGCCTTCTGTCGGAGTGGAGTGGATTGAATAGTGTCCGGGGTGTGGGGAGTCTGCCACAATCTTCCTAGCTCGCCTCCGAGACCTCAAGGTGTGCAGGTCCTCGAGGCTAGGGAGATGACGTCATTGTTGTAAACATTTTTAAACCGTAGCGATAATATACGATAATATTGTACTTACATCAGCCAAAGTCGATAGTTTCTCTGTTCCTATTGTCCCAGGAATATAATTAGCATCGTTTATGACCCATTGTGATCCATAATCAGGCGAGAATAGATGTTTACAACATTAAGGTCGATCTGTTTCACTCAAAACTAGAAGTTTCCATAAAGACTTCACTTCCTTATCGAAGGTAAATACTTAGTTTCCCATAGGGCTTTGGTCCCATTCGTCTACATAGTAATCTGAACATGTAAGTGCTGATTGCGTCACTCACTAGACAGACTGGGAAAAAAAACACTTCTCAGTAAAATAACTGTATCTCGGTCGTTGAAGGAGCTAGATACGTGAAATAAAGCCAGAAACGTATATTTTTAGTTTTAGCTAATGCCAGATTGTGTTACATTATCCTTAATTAAATGAACATTTCCCCGAAATTCAGACTTTTTTTTTAATGCCATTTACCAAAGATTCCTACATGGTTCTGTTCCAGAGCAATATATCAACTTTATTCAAGACACAAAGGTCCATAGGGACCAGCACAACACAGATATATACATACAAATACAAAACAACACAAAACATCCAAGAATGGTGCCGGTGAAGCATCATTTATAAGAACCTATACAGGCTTCTGGTCCAATGTTTCCAAAAGCCAGATGTGTACCTTGTGTCACTCTTAGAAACATCCACTATAGACACAATGATCATATTCTTAGACCCTGTCAGTCTACACATGAAACTATACATGAAATGTCTCAAAACAGCGTTGAAAGTGAGCACATTAATAGACACAAACATTTCACTGGCACTACTCCCCCTAGGAATTTTAAGCACAATTCTCAGTGCATCATTATAAGCCACTTGAAGTTTTTTCATTTTCGACTCACTATAATTACACCACAGGTGGGCAGTATACAGTGGAGTGCAATGGCTTTTGAAAAGTAAGATTTTAACATCAGGAGTGCACATGTGGAATTTACGTGCCAGCATATTTGCCTGCCCATACAGTTTACCACACTCACGCTGCACATCATCATCATCATCATCAGCATATTTGCCTGCCCATACAGTTTACCACACTCACGCTGCACATCATCATCATCATCATCAGCATATTTGCCTGCCCATACAGTTTACCACACTCACGCTGCACATCATCATCATCATCATCATCATCAGCATATTTGCCTGCCCATACAGTTTACCACACTCACGCTGCACATCATCATCATCATCATCATCATCATCAGCATATTTGCCTGCCCATACAGTTTACCACACTGATTTGCTGCACATCATCATCATCATCATCATCATCATCAGCATATTTGCCTGCCCATACAGTTTACCACACTCACGCTGCATCATCATCATCATCATCATCATCATCATCATCATCATCATCATCATCATCAGCATATTTGCCTGCCCATACAGTTTACCACACTCACGCTGCACATCATCATCATCATCATCATCATCATCAGCATATTTGCCTGCCCATACAGTTTACCACACTGACGCTGCACATCATCATCATCATCATCATCATCATCAGCATATTTGCCTGCCCATACAGTTTACCACACTCACGCTGCACATCATCATCATCATCATCAGCATATTTGCCTGCCCATACAGTTTACCACACTCACGCTGCACATCATCATCATCATCATCATCATCACATCATCATCATCATCATCATCATCATCAGCATATTTGCCTGCCCATACAGTTTACCACACTCACGCTGCACATCATCATCATCATCATCATCATCATCAGCATATTTGCCTGCCCAGTTTACCACACAGTTTACCACACTCACGCCTGCACATCATCATCATCATCATCATCATCATCAGCATATTTGCCTGCCCATACAGTTTACCACACTGACGCTGCATTTGCCTGCCCATCATCATCATCATCATCATCATCATCAGCATATTTGCCTGCCCATACAGTTTACCACACTGCACATCATCATCATCATCATCATCATCAGCATATTTGCCTGCCCATACAGTTTACCACACTCACGCTGCACATCATCATCATCATCATCAGCATATTTGCCTGCCCATACAGTTTACCACACTCACGCTGCACATCATCATCATCATCATCATCATCATCAGCATATTTGCCTGCCCATACAGTTTACAGTTTATCAGCACTGCCCATACAGTTTACCACACTGACGTTGCATCATCATCATCATCATCATCATCAGCATATTTGCCTGCCCACAGTTTCATCATCATCATCATCATCATCATCAGCATATTTGCCTGCCCAGTTTACAGTTTACCACACTCACGCTGCACATCATCATCATCATCATCATCATCAGCATATTTGCCTGCCCATACAGTTTACCACACTGACGCTGCACATCATCATCATCATCATCATCATCATCAGCATATTTGCCTGCCCATACAGTTTACCACACTCACGCTGCACATCATCATCATCATCATCATCATCAGCATATTTGCCTGCCCAGTTTACAGTTTACCATCATCTCACAGCTGCATCATCATCATCATCAGCATATTTGCCTGCCCATCATCAGCATATTTTTACCACACTGACGTTGCACATCATCATCATCACAAAGGCCATCTCTTATCACATGTCCCAGATATTTAACTTTCTTTACAACCTCTAGTGGTTCACCTGCCAAAGAGAAAGAAGGTTAGACACACTTCCTATCCTCCTTGGTTCTGGCAATCAGGACCACACTCTTCATAGAGTTACATATAATATCAAACATTAGTCCATATTGAGAACATATTCTAAGAAGTTGCTGCAGGCCAGCACTAGAGGGAGACAGTACCACCATCAGCATAAAGCATGTGATTAATGAGACTATCCCCCACCAAGCAGCCCGTTCTTCAGCCCTTAAACCCCATAGATAAATCATCCATGTATAGATTGAATAGCAGTGGAGACAGAATTCCGCCCTGCCGCACTCCATTGGAGACATAGAAGGGAGTTGACAAACTCGTTCCCCACCTGGCTTGCATAGTTTGAGAGTACCAGAACTGCAGTATCCTGATTAAGTAAGAGGACACCACGCTCATGTAGTTTACCAAACAGTTTCCCATGATTGATACGATCAAAAGCCTTTGATGCATCCACATGAAGACTGTGCTATTACGTGATCTGTACCCATGGCCAATTTCGTGCATAAATACACAGATCAGTTCCATGCTTGTTCTTAAAAACAAACTGATTATCCGTTGACGCTATGTATTCTGCAAGCCTATCCATAATGATCCCCTCTAGCACCTTGGACAGTATACTTGCAAGTGCAATAGGTCTATAGTTATCTATACTAGTTAATTTACCAGTCTTATTTTTAATTACAGGTACTAGCAACACAGATAACATGGATCCAGGGAGTATGCCATGCTTCATTAACCCAGAAAAGCATAGAGCAAGTAAAACTGAAATACTTTGACCAGCGTATTTCAGATGTTCTGCTGTTATCTTATCCCGCCCACAGGCTTTGTTCATTTTAAGTTTGTCAATAGCATAACATACTTCTTCCGGCCTAATGACTACACCCTCACTGTGGTATCTCTCCTATGTTAAACACATCACTATTCACACAGTTAAAAATTCTCATAGTGTCTCCTCCATAGCTCTGTAATGTTTTCAGGTTCAGTAATGCCATCAATACTAGAAGGCAGTGGCATTTTGCTGTTATTAACCACTTTCACCTCCTTCCAGAACTCATAAACATTATTAGTTTGTAACTTCCTCGCCATAGTGTTCGCCCTCATAGTCTGCTCATTTCTTTTTATAAATTGCACAGCATATTTAAAGCTAGCATTAGACCGTACCTTATGCTCACAGACTGGGCCATGCCTGGGTTTGCCTGCTAAAACCCATCTTCTACATGCATCTCTGGCCTCCATATGAATGTCATGGACATAATCATTCCACCCTGGTCTTACAATATGTACAATATCCATTTAGTTTGGGGTGGGTCATTTTAGGTGGAAATTGAGGTCAGGGGCCCTTTCAAAAAGTGGTTAAAGAGTATGGGCTCAAAGTGAAGTCTCAAATCAAATTTATTTTATACAGCCCTTTTTACAACAAAGTTGTCAAAATGCTTTTACAAACACCCAAACTGAGTCCAACAGAGCACACATCAACAAGTTGAAAAAGTTGATACACGGCGGCTAGGAAAAACTCCCTGAAGGTAAACATTTAGGAAGAAACCTAGAGGAACCAGGCTCTGATGGGTAACCATTTCTCTTCTGGCTGTGCTGGGTGATCATATGACAGTTATTACAATAGTCTTAAAAATCTAAATAGTCCAGGAAGACCGGGAGGGTTGATGGGTATGATAGATTGGAGGACGAAACTCTGGTAGCATCAGCTGTTCCATCGGCCACACAATCAGGGGCCCCAGGATGGATCCAGCACATGTTTCAAAGGCTGATTGGTCCCACAGCGTGGCCAGCAGGCACGGGTCCCCCTTAACGGAAGTGGAAACAAACACAGGAAAAGGTTGGACACTAGTTCCCAGCACAACCGTATGCCAGCATAAGTCTTGAAAGGAGACAGGGGGGGTAAGTGAAACTATGGCCATGAACAGGGTACACCCAGGGCCAGACAAATGTAAGTAGAGACAAGACACAAGGACAGGTTAGACACACTGGTTTTCTCGTCCCCGGCACCATAGTATAGCAGCATAAATCTTCGTATGAGACTGGGATGGATACCTAGATGGATTCCCAGAACAGGGCCCGATAGGCCGGAAAACACCCACCCACTTTACCGAGCATCAACCCAGGGACACCAGTCAACCACAACCACTCGGGCAGGTTTAGTTTCTCAGCTCTAATTTAATGGTTTTACAGATCTAAGATGTATCCTCTTCTTTCAACTGAACCGAAGTAGTTGGACAATTCCCTCAATTAGTTTGATCGACAGGTGTGGGCTATTCTTTCATTATTTAATTAATTTAGCAGATGCATAATTTTGAGTTGATTCCAATTTAGCAGAACCTAACGGTTTGGAGTTGATTCCAGACCTGGCGTTAACATTTAAAAGCTGTTGCCGAGAGGGCTCCTTCCACAGCAAGAGAAACCAACCATCCTTAGGCAGAGACTAATGAATCAGTTGGCAGGAAGGCTAGGAGTGGCCAAATCAACAGTTTAGTACATTCTGAGAAATGCGCTGGTGAGCTCTGCTACGCAATGTGACAGAACGACGCAGCCGGATGTATTTTGTAGATTAGAGGTATTTATTGTCTGCTCGGATTCGCAGACATTCATCCAAGTTGATTAGAATTGCGCTTTACCTTACGGATGGACAATGACCCAAAACATACTGTGAAAGGCAGGAGTTTAAGACAAATAAATATTCTGCAATGGACATCTTGTGTGATCTCAACCCGCTGGAGCAAGCAGGTTACACTTGCTGAAGACTAAACGTAAATTTGAAAGACATGGAAACCAGTAACAACTGTATATGGCATAATGTAGGCCTTGAAAATACAATGAGTGTATACGGTGTAATATAGGCCTGGCAAATACAATCACGGAGAAAACCCAGCCTTGACTGATGCCCATGCATTTTACTTTTCATACAATCTTGGCCTGTCATACAAATTATGGAAGACTCACATTTTATTAATGATTGTTAATTTTTCCAATTACTATTGAGCCCCTAAAGTAAGTAGTTGGTGTATGAAAATGGAAGCAATTCCTGAATGTTTTAAAACAAATGTTTTTCAAATAAATCTAGGATAAGTCTGTAGCTCAAATCTTATCTGTTCCATTGCAAATTCATTTGTAGCGTACAGAACCAAAATGAATAAAATAGTTTGTTGCATTGTTCTGGAATTTACTATGTGTGATGGTCCCCACAGACTGTTGGGTTTCGATAACTATGACAAATGAGACAATTGATCTCTTTAGCTGTAACATCTTCTGACCTCTCAGGTTCTAATGGCACATCTCCAGTACCGTATGAAGTGACATCAAACCGGGTCCTCACTTCTGCTGATCCAGCCTGTATCCATCCGTCAGTGATGTGTCGGGACTCTACATTGTGCATCTCTGAAACTCTCCTGTGTGATGGCCTGAAAGACTGTCCTGATGGTTTTGATGAGGAGTCCTGCATCACTAAATGTCCTAATCGAGGTAAATGTATGAACCCTTTGGCTAAAAGAGCTAATAAACATTGCAATGCCAAAGATCCCAGGCACAATGTTTTGGTTGTCCTCCAGGTGAGTTCCGCTGTAAGGACAGGAGGAGGTGTATTGCGAGGGCTCTGGTTTGTGACGGACGCTCTCACTGCCATGACGGATCAGACGAGGTCGGCTGTCCAACGATAACTACTCCACCCCCCAAGACAGCCACCCTGAAGTGTCGTATGGGTTCTAGACTGTGTAAGAATGGACAAGAGTGTGTCCTCCACAGCCATTTGTGTGATGGAGAGCTGGACTGTAAGGATGGATCGGATGAACAGGACTGTGATCATCTCTGTACAGCAGGTCAGAATTTTAGCTTTAGTTGTGTTAAATAGCCCGTTGCAGTAGATTTGCTCCATCTCATTTCCAATATTCACTGTTTATCCCTCAGGTCAGTTCCAGTGTGCTCATGGGAAGAAGTGCATTGACCAGCAACAGGTGTGTGATGGTAAGGTGCAGTGTCAGGATCGATCTGATGAAATGGACTGCTTTGAGTTTTCCAAAAGCTGCAGCCATCGCTGTGACAAAAGCCGCTGCATCCCAGAAAGCTTTCTCTGTGACGGAGAGAGAGATTGTGCGGACGGGTCCGATGAGAATGACTGTGGTGAGACAAATGTTCAATATGTTATCTAACCTCTTTTGGGACAACCCTGTGTTTTCTATACTTGTTGACATAAGCTGACACGCTGGAATTACTTGGTCATTGCCTTGCAACATAAAGAATATCAAAACGAGCTGTACCAATCGATAGCTACATTAACTGAATACAGTTAAATCTGGAAATGTTTAGTTGCTGACACATTTTCTCTTGTTTGCCTAAATAAGCTCAAGCTCACTATATAGTTAAAGAATATGGCTCAAAGTGCAGTCTCAGCTTTAATTCAATGGTTTTACAGATCTAAGATGTATCCTCTTTCAAATGAACAGAAGTAGTTTGACAATTGCCTCAATTAGTCTGATTGACAGGTGTGGGCTATTCCTTCATTATTTAATCAATTTAGCAGACCCTAACCCTAACGGTTTGGAGTCGATTCCAGACGTGGCGTTAACATTTAAAAGCTGTTGCTGTGGGAGGAGCCCTCTTAGCACGAGAAACCAACCATCATAAGCCAGTGAGACAAATTAATCCATCAGTTGGCAGGAAGGCTAGGGGTGGCCAAATCAACAGTTTAGTACATTCTGAGAAATGCACTGGTGAGCTCTGCTACGCAATGTGACAGAAGAACGACGCAACCGGATGTATTCTGTAGTTTAGAGGGATTTTTAATCTGCTCAGATTCACATTCAACCAAGTTGATTAGAATTGCGCTTCACTTTACGGATGGACAATGACCCAAAACATACTGCGAAAGGCTGAAGTTTAAGACAAAGAAATATTCTGCAATGGCCGTCTCGTGTGATCTCAACCCGCTGGAGCAAGCAGTTTACACTTGCTGAAGACTTAACGTAAATCTGGAAGACACGGAAACCAGTAGCAACCGAAGACTGTGTAATATAGGACTGGCAAATACAATAACTGTATACGGCGTAATATAGGCCTGGCAAATACAATAATTGTAGACCGCGTAATGTAGGTCTGGCAAATACAATAAGTATATACGGCGTAATATAGGCCTGGCAAATACAATCACAGAAAACCCAGCATTTATTGATGCCCATGCATTCTAATTTTCAGACATTCTTGGCCTGTCATACAAATTATGGAAGACTCACATTTTATTAATGATTGTTAATGTCTCCAATTACTATTGAGCCCCTAAAGTAAGTAGTTGGTGTATGAAAATGGTAGCAATTCCTGAATGTTTTAAAACAAACGTTATTCAAATAAATCTAGGGTAAGTCTGTAGCTCAAATCTTATCTGTTCCATTGCAAATTCATTTGTAGCGTACAGAACCAAAATGATTAAAATAGTTTGTTGCACTGCTTTACTAATTTACTATGTGTGATGGTCCCCACAGACTGTTGGGTTTCGATAACTATGACAAATGAGACAATTGATCTCTTTAGCTGTAACATCTTCTGACCTCTCAGGTTCTAATGGCACATCTCCAGTACCGTATGAAGTGACATCAAACCGGGTCCTCACTTCTGCTGATCCAGCCTGTATCCGTCCGTCAGTGATGTGTCGGGACTCTACATTGTGCATCTCTGAAACTCTCCTGTGTGATGGCCTGAAAGACTGTCCTGATGGTTTTGATGAGGAGTCCTGCTTCACTAAATGTCCTAATCGAGGTAAACGTATGAACCCTTTGGCTAAAAGAGCTAATAAACATTGCAATGCCAAAGATCCCAGGCACAATGTTTTGGTTGTCCTCCAGGTGAGTTCCGCTGTAAGGACAGGAGGAGGTGTATTGCGAGGGCTCTGGTTTGTGACGGACGCTCTCACTGCCATGACGGATCAGACGAGGTCGGCTGTCCAACGATAACTACTCCACCCCCCCAGACAGCCACCCTGAAGTGTCGTATGGGTTCTAGACTGTGTAAGAATGGACAAGAGTGTGTCCTCCACAGCCATTTGTGTGATGGAGAGCTGGACTGTAAGGATGGATCGGATGAACAGGACTGTGATCATCTCTGTACAGCAGGTCAGAATTTTAGCTTTAGTTGTGTTAAATAGCCCGTTGCAGTATATTTGCCCCATCATTTCCAATATTCACTGTTTATCCCTCAGGTCAGTTCCAGTGTGCTCATGGGAAGAAGTGCATTGACCAGCAACAGGTGTGTGATGGTAAGGTGCAGTGTCAGGATCGATCTGATGAAATGGACTGCTTTGAGTTTTCCGAAAGCTGCAGCCATCGCTGTGACAACAATAGCCGCTGTATCCCAGAAAGCTTTCTCTGTGACGGAGAGAGAGATTGTGTGGACGGGTCTGATGAAAAGATTTGTGGTATGTGCTTTAATCACATGTCTCTTGGAATGTTTTTTGAATGATTTTATTCTTAACCCTGTCCTCTCACCCCAGACCTGTAGACGTGTGATTCCCAACCTTGTCCTCTTCCACCAGATGTAGACATGTGATTCCTAACCCTGTCCTCTTCCACCAGATCTAGAGACATGTGATCTTCACCAGTATCGGTGTAGTAGTGGTCAATGTGTTTCTGAGGCCCTTCGTTGTGACAGCTATGTTGACTGTAGAGACGGTTCTGATGAGAAGGGCTGTACCATGCCCCCCCACTGTCCTCTGAGTCTCCACTGCCCACAAAGTCACCAGTGTCTAGTGGAGGGCTGGCTGTGTGATGGAGAAGAAGACTGCCCAGACGGCTCAGATGAGAAGGTGAGGAAGTCCCTATTATCCGTGTAGATGCGCGTGTCACAGAAAGATCATAGACACCCTTTAATCTTGGTACATCCTGTATTTAGAAACTCATTGTATTTTTATATTTATTATGTTATTTCCAAATCAATGCTTCTCAACTCCTTCATATACCTCATCCTGTATTGCCTTATTGTGTCCCATTGCTGTTTGCACTCTTGTGTTCTGTGTATTTAACTGTTTTTCCTGGACACTTATTTCTCCTCATCTTGGCCGGGTCGCCGTTGCAAATAAGAATTTGTTTTCAATCGGAGTACCTTATTAAATAAAACACCATAACAAGTCTCCCCATAGCTAAGCCTACATAGTTATATGAAGGTTAAGTAAAACATTAAACAACTCTCCCCATAACTAACCCCACCTGGTTATATAAACAGTACTTGTGATTTAATGTTGTGAATACATGTTGAAAGTATTTATCTAAGTCGTGTTTTTGTTTATTATCCTATATGTATTTACAGTAATGGGGTTGTCCTTGTGCTTTCAGAAGTGTGAGGTGTCTCCAGTAAAGTGTGGAGAATTCCAGTGGAGCTGTGTCTCCAAAACCCAGTGTGTCCCATCGATATGGAGGTGTGATGGTCAGATTGACTGTGCTGACCACAGTGACGAACAAGGATGTGAGTTCAGCTTTTTGTGTGTATGGTAACATTTGAAGACAGTCTGTGTAGTCCCAGGTGTTATTCATTCCACGGAGGGCATTATGTTTTGGGGTTTTCAATAATACTTTGTAATTAATTCATTACCTTCACGTATTAGGAAAACACTGAGCCAGGTCCTGCTGGGGTTCTGTTTAATTTCCCTGGTGCCCCAGGTCTAAATAAGTCTCTGAATAACCCCAACCTGCCTTGGAGGTCTGAAGTTTAAGAGCCCTCCTTCCTCCTAGGCCCTTGGGGGAATGAGTACCACTGCTGGTCAGAGGTCAGATGACATTGTGTACTATAGGTGATATGGTGATTTGTTTGTTCTCCCTAGGTGGTCTGGACAAGTGTGCAAAGAACCTCTACCGATGTGGCAGTGGGGAGTGTGTGAGCTTGTCTTTGCTGTGTAACCGCATCACTGACTGTCCTGATAGCTCTGATGAAGGTCCTGGCTGTTCTACACATAACTGCTCCAGCCCTGGGTCCCCCACATGTCATCAGCGCTGTGTTAGTACACCTCATGGACCAGTAAGTACGCTGTAACCTAGGTATATAGTCATCAGTGCTGTGTCAGTACACCTAATAGACCAGGAAGTACACTGTAACCTAGGTATATAGTAATCAGTGCTGTGTTAGTACACCTAATAGACCAGGAAGTACACTGTAACCTAGGTATATAGCTGCACTTCAGTAAACTCTGCATTTTAGAGGAACATGTCTTGTCTTCTACAGAGGTGCGGCTGTGCAGCAGGCTTCCAACTACAGGCCAATGGTCTGTCCTGTGTAGATGTTGATGAGTGTGAAGTCCTACCCCCAGTCTGCAGCCACTCCTGTCTCAACACTTGGGGCTCGTTCTATTGTAGCTGTCTCCATGGATACCTGCTGGATCCAGACGGCCGGAAGTGCAAGACTCAAGGTACATCATTTTCCTTATGGCTCATTCCTTTTGCTGTGGGCTTCATTCTTTATGTACCAAATACATTTTTATGTGTTGGTCCCTCGACTGACGGGCGCGGTCCCTCGACTGACGGGCGCGGTCCCTCGACTGACGGGCGCGGTCCCTCGACTGACGGGCGCGGTCCCTCGACTGACGGGCGCGGTCCCGCGACTGCCAGCCTGACGGGCGCTAACGCTAACTGACCCTTGGGACCCCTTATGTTAACAAACACCACAACTGGGAGTGAATCAAAACCTGCATCTAAATGATTAATGAATCTGATACAGAAGCCAATGTCTCCAAATAAAAGGCTAATTATTAGTGTCTGCTTCTAGGGTCTTGAGGAAATGTTGAGGAAATGTTAAGGTTAATGGCTGTCAATGGCTAGTGTCGTGACCCCGACCCTAACCAATCGCTAGTGTCGTGACCCCGACCCTACCAATGTGTTTTCAGATGAGCCTCTCCTCCTGGCTTCAGTCCCGAATGACCTGCTTGTAATAGGATTACGTTCTGCTAGTCTCTCTGTGCTTTTCACCAATGAAAGACCACTGTTCTGTGTGGACTATGACTGGAGAGAGCAGAGGGTCTACTGGGCAGGTCTGGGAGAGGACAGAATTAAATGGACCTCCATTAACACCATGGACACAGGTACCCTGGTCAAAGGTCAGTTACCATTTGTCGTACTGTTATTTGTAGCTCCTTATCCTGGTCCTGTCTAGGTTTGTATACAGGTCCTAACACTTAACCGTTAACCCTAATCATGGTGTCTAGGTTTGTACCCCGGTCCTAACACTTAACCCTTAACCCTAACCATGGTGTCTAGGTTTGTACCCAGATCCTAACACTTAACCTTAACCATGGTGTCTAGGTTGGTACCCAGATCCTAACACTTAACCCTAATTCTATTCACTGTTCGGACCGAGTACAAGTTCAGCCCGACTGCTCCAGAAGCGGTAATGATATCATCCTGTGTCTATAGGTGTAAAGCCTGATGCTTTTGCAGTTGACTGGATTGGCAGGAACCTTTACTGGCTGGATGGGCTGGCGGGTCAGATTCTAGCTGTAAAGCTGGGTACCACTACTGCACTGCCCCAGAACTACACAGTGGTTCTGGATGAAGACCTGGAGCAGGCTCGCTCGCTTTTGCTGCTGCCATACAAAGGGTGCGTTCGTTGGCTGCACGTGACTGATGGGTTCATTGGCTGCACGTGACTGATGGGTTCATTGGCTGCACGTGACTGGTGTTGGGTTTGTTGGCTGCACGTGACTGGTGTTGGGTTTGTTGGCTGCACGTGACTGGTGTTGGGTTTGTTGGCTGCACGTGACTGGTGTTGGGTTTGTTGGCTGCACGTGACTGGTGTTGGGCTTGTTGGCTGCACGTGACTGGTGTTGGGTTCGTTGGCTGCACGTGACTGGTGTTGGGCTTGTTGGCTGCACGTGACTGGTGTTGGGCTTGTTGGCTGCACGTGACTGGTGTTGGGTTTGTTGGCTGCACGTGACTGGTGTTGGGTTTGTTGGCTGCACGTGACTGGTGTTGGGTTTGTTGGCTGCACGTGACTGGTGTTGGGTTTGTTGGCTGCACGTGACTGGTGTTGGGTTCGTTGGCTGCACGTGACTGGTGTTGGGCTTGTTGGCTGCACGTGACTGGTGTTGGGTTCGTTGGCTGCACGTGACTGGTGTTGGGCTTGTTGGCTGCACCTGACTGGTGTTGGGTTTGTTGGCTGCACGTGACTGGTGTTGGGTTCGTTGGCTGCACGTGACTGGTGTTGGGTTCGTTGGCTGCACGTGACTGGTGTTGGGCTTGTTGGCTGCACGTGACTGGTGTTGGGTTCGTTGGCTGCACGTGACTGGTGTTGGGCTTGTTGGCTGCACGTGACTGGTGTTGGGTTTGTTGGCTGCACGTGACTGGTGTTGGGCTTGTTGGCTGCACGTGACTGGTGTTGGGCTTGTTGGCTGCACGTGACTGGTGTTGGGCTTGTTGGCTGCACGTGACTGGTGTTGGGCTTGTTGGCTGCACGTGACTGGTGTTGGGCTTGTTGGCTGCACGTGACTGGTGTTGGGTTCGTTGGCTGCACGTGACTGGTGTTGGGCTTGTTGGCTGCACGTGACTGGTGTTGGGCTTGTTGGCTGCACGTGACTGGTGTTGGGCTTGTTGGCTGCACGTGACTGGTGTTGGGCTTGTTGGCTGCACGTGACTGGTGTTGGGTTTGTTGGCTGCACGTGACTGGTGTTGGGCTTGTTGGCTGCACGTGACTGGTGTTGGGTTTGTTGGCTGCACGTGACTGGTGTTGGGCTTGTTGGCTGCACGTGACTGGTGTTGGGTTTGTTGGCTGCACGTGACTGGTGTTGGGCTTGTTGGCTGCACGGGTGTTGTACTAAAAGGCTTTTGGGGCAAATCCTGTCTCGTGCTGACAAATCATAACAACCCTAACCTCTGACCCTAACCCTTAGCACTGTCTGGGGTGGGTGGATACAAATGTAACTGTGGTTGCTGGTCTCATTACACTTAGGTGACACCTTGTAGTGATTTGGCACATTCGCATCCTTACTAAACCTGAGCCTGGTGTCGTGATGGGAATTTCCTGGATAAGTGAGCAGTATGATTTGGAGAGAGTGCTGGATAGAGTGCCGACATAATCATAGCTCTGTCTCTCAGGCTGATGTTCTGGTCAGAGGTTGGAAGTGATCCTGAGATTGAACGCTCTGGGATGGACGGGTCTGGGAGGAAGGTAGTTTTGAGTCGTGGTCTCAGTCGACCAGTCAGTCTCTCTGACGATCCTCTAACGGACCGGATCTACTGGGCTGATGAGAAACTCCACTGCATCGGATCTGCAACGCTGGATGGGCATAATGTCAGGGTAACTAGAGACACCCTGCAATTAACATGAATGACTTGTTAATGTACCAGCCATAATTGGTTGGAGATGAGATTTCACTTGACTGGTATTGTAAACATACATTACTGCTATGAACCAGTTATCTAGAGGTCTGAAGGAAACTTTACATTGTGGTTTGTTTGACTCTTGAGACATGGATGTCTCTCTTTACTACAGTTTTTGCAGCTCTCAGAGATGCCCAGTCCCTTCTCTATAACAGTCTTTGATGGCATGTATTACTGGTCTGACACAAAAAGAAGAACTATTCAAGCAGCCACCAAGAACACTGGCAAGAACCGTAAGGTTCTACTAAAAAGACCTGGCCAGCCTTTTGGCCTGAGGGTGAGGTTGTTATTGTTGATTAGAGTTTTTTTTTTTTTCTCTAAGGTTTAAAACTATTAGACATTTAAGGCAGAGGTCATGTTTTTATAGTAACTCCTTCCTGGTCTCCTCTCGGACTCTATCTCTCTATCTTCTTGTTTGTAGGTTATGCACCCTCTCAGGCAGGCTAATGTGTCTAGCCTCTGTGAGAAGCTACAGTGCTCCAATGTTTGTCTCCTGGCTCCTGAACTTTCTGGTGCCTTGGTGCTCAATGCCGTGTGTCGATGCCCAGCAGGTCATATCCTGGCTGGAGACGGCCGTACTTGTTCCCCTCCTGTAGACAACACGTTCGTCTTACTCCTCTCACCTACATCTGCCACACAGGTCTGTATGTTCTGACCTCAATTTGTTTACTGTTGGTCAGCCTCATGTGTGTGTCGTCTGTGTACGTACGTATGCATGTATGTATCATGTACGTACGCATGTCTGAATCTCTGCAGATATACCTGAAGTCCATGCATGCTGGGGTCGGGTTGAAGCGTTGGCCGGACCATCGTGAATTGTTGCTCCCTGGGATGAAACAAGCCTCTGGGTTGGACGTGGCCCTTAAGGACATGTTTTACATAGCTGATGCTGCTCAGGGCTCAGTGGACCTGCTGAAGCAGAGTGGCTCAGTCTTGACACTGAACAGCAGAGTAATTAAGCTTCAGGATGATTGGGTTACAGCGCTGGCTTTGGACTGGCTCACTCAGAACCTGTACTGGAGTAGCAGCAAGCGGGCTGACCTCCACGTTACCAGCCAGCAGCAGTACACTGTCTCTTTGCTCCAAACTGGCCTCCAGGGCACCACTTCCATTGCCCTGCACCCCCCCTCTGGACGCATGTGCTTCACAGCTTTTGTTCAAGTGAATGGGAGGAACCTGCTGCAGGTGGACTGTGCCTTCATGGATGGCCGCAGTCAGAAGCTTCTCTGGAAGAAAGCGGAGATCCCCACCTCTTTGATATTCTCAAACCTGGGCAATCGGCTTTACTGGGCTGACATGGGTGAGATTATAACTTGTACTGGGCTGGTATTGAGGTCAGCCCATTACATTTCACCAATCAATACAATTTATTTTATGAAGCTTTTTTAACACGACAAGAGTTGATGCACAGCAGTTAAAACAATTAGGAAGAAACCTAGAGTGGAACAAGGCTGTGGTGACCAGTCCTCTTCTGGCTGTGCTGGCTGAATGTATAATTGTTTGCATTAAAAAAAATGCATTTAATAATTATCGGAGAGTCTGCAAATAGTCCAGTTCAAATGCATGCCCAATCTTGGGGACAACCAGGAGAGTTGAGGGTTAGGCAGAATGGAAGCCAATACTGTCAGGTATCAGCTGCTTGTAATGGGCTGACCAATGAGATTCTTACCTGTAATGGGCTGACCAATGAGATTCTTACCTGTAATGGGCTGACCAATGAGATTCTTACCTGTAATGGGCTGACCAAAGCACATGTATCACATGTAGCATGATGTCATGAGTTTATAACTAGTACAGGACAGAGGGCTCTGATATAAACCTTATCTGCAGTACATCAGATTAACTAGTCTTACTATCCTCCTTCCAGGTGCTGGTGTGGTTGGCTCAGTTCTTCTAGATGGTTCTGAATACCAACAGTTTAAAGCAGGTCCTGGTTTTATTGTGTCCTTAACACAAGCTGAGAATATACTGATGTGGAGCACCCAGGACAATGGTATTGTAACACTCCTAATCTTACTCTTTACAAAACTGGATAATAGGATAGTCTGACCCCTGACCTCATCTATGTACTGTCAGTTTCTATGGATACGTGTTATTGCAGCAATGAGTCCCAAGATATGCTTCAAGAAATGTAAATTTACCTCCTGCTGTTGATGTGTGAAACCAAACAAAGTCAGTAACGAAAGTCCAATTTGAGGACATTTTTTTAGTAACTTTAAAACTGTAGTTACAGTATATCTACATCTAAACTCTTCCTCTAAGCACTTAAGGTGTACTTAGTTCAGCTTCTTTTCCACTGTATAGGTTCATATTTAGTTAGCAGGGGTTAGTGTTAATTTCTGTATTTGTAAAAGACAATTCATCCTGTAGATGTGACACGACTCTGGTTCAGTGATGGCTATCAGCCCAAGCAGATGTGGTTTGAAGTGAAGAGCAACATAGTGGACATCCAGGCTTATGGCGAGACCAGTCACAAAGGTGAGACCAGTCACAAAGGTGAGACCAGTCACAAAGGTGAGACCAGTCACAAAGGTGAGACCAGTCACAAAGGTGAGACCAGTCACAAAGGTGAGACCAGTCACAAAGGTGAGACCAGTCACAAAGGTGAGACCAGTCACAAAGGTGAGACCAGTCACAAAGGTGAGACCAGTCACAAAGGTGAGACCAGTCACAAAGGTGAGACCAGTCACAAAGGTGAGACCAGTCACAAAGGTGAGACCAGTCACAAAGGTGAGACCAGTCACAAAGGTGAGACCAGTCACAAAGGTGAGACCAGTCACAAAGGTGAGACCAGTCACAAAGGTGAGACCAGTCACAAAGGTGAGACCAGTCACAAAGGTGAGACCAGTCACAAAGGTGAGACCAGTCACAAAGGTGAGACCAGTCACAAAGGTGAGACCAGTCACAAAGGTGAGACCAGTCACAAAGGTGAGACCAGTCACAAAGGTGAGACCAGTCACAAAGGTGAGAGACCAGTCACAAAGGTGAGACCAGTCACAAAGGTGAGACCAGTCACAAAGGTGAGACCAGTCACAAAGGTGAGACCAGTCACAAAGGTGAGACCAGTCACAAAGGTGAGACCAGTCACAAAGGTGAGACCAGTCACAAAGGTGAGACCAGTCACAAAGGTGAGACCAGTCACAAAGGTGAGACCAGTCACAAAGGTGAGACCAGTCACAAAGGTGAGACCAGTCACAAAGGTGAGACCAGTCACAAAGGTGAGACCAGTCACAAAGGTGAGACCAGTCACAAAGGTGAGACCAGTCACAAAGGTGAGACCAGTCACAAAGGTGAGACCAGTCACAAAGGTGAGACCAGTCACAAAGGTGAGACCAGTCACAAAGGTGAGACCAGTCACAAAGGTGAGACCAGTCACAAAGGTGAGACCAGTCACAAAGGTGAGACCAGTCACAAAGGTGAGACCAGTCACAAAGGTGAGACCAGTCACAAAGGTGAGACCAGGTGAGACCAGTCACAAAGGTGAGACCAGTCACAAAGGTGAGACCAGTCACAAAGGTGAGACCAGTCACAAAGGTGAGACCAGTCACAAAGGTGAGACCAGTCACAAAGGTGAGACCAGTCACAAAGGTGAGACCAGTCACAAAGGTGAGACCAGTCACAAAGGTGAGACCAGTCACAAAGGTGAGACCAGTCACAAAGGTGAGACCAGTCACAAAGGTGAGACCAGTCACAAAGGTGAGACCAGTCACAAAGGTGAGACCAGTCACAAAGGTGAGACCAGTCACAAAGGTGAGACAAGTCACAAAGGTGAGACCAGTCACAAAGGTGAGACCAGTCACAAAGGTGAGACCAGTCAAAGGTGAGACCAGTCACAAAGGTGAGACCAGTCACAAAGGTGAGACCAGTCACAAAGGTGAGACCAGTCACAAAGGTGAGACCAGTCACAAAATTCTTAATTTTTTTTAAATAACTGTGCATTGTTCAATATTCCCATCTCTGTCCCAGGAACAAATGGCTGTTCTGAAAGAAACGGCGGCTGCAGTCAGCTGTGCCTTGCCTACCCAGGAGGGTGGAGCTGTCAATGTGGGCGTGGTTTCCATCCTTTAAATACCACAAACTGTAGCCTCTCCCTCCAGTGCCCGGATGGCAGCCGGGCCTGTAATGACGGCAGCAGGTGCCTCCCACTAAACAAGTTCTGTAACCAGTTGTTTGACTGCTTTGATCAATCAGACGAGATCAACTGTGAGTAACCAGAACTGAGTTTATATATAACCCATAAAATGTATCAAAAATGACAGGAATGCTGTCCCTGCTTATTTTAGCAAATCAAAATGCTAACGTATTTAGACAAAGTTATTTATTCATTTTAAGAAACATGGTAATTACATTCATTTTAGTAATTCCAGTGTTTGAACTATTACTGACTTACTGCAATGGCTCTAATGAACAGGAGGTAATTAACCAAAAACTGCCTTATCCAACGAGCCAGGGCTAGTGTGACAACTCTGTTCGCTCACAACTTCCACAGTGAAGTTAAAATGTTCTAGTTTGTGCTTGGGTGTACTACTGGAGTATGAGTAGTGTCTAACATTTACCAGCCTGTAGGTGACCTACATGAGTAAGACTGTCTGGTGTAACATTTAACAGCCTGTTGTCCATCCAGGTGGTTTCAGTGAGAAGCCCCTAAATGGACGCCGTGGTCGACCAACTCCCAGTGACCACACTCGGTCCAGGGATGAGAGGCGGTCCGAGGTGCAGTTGTTGGACCCCAAGTCATGTGATGACCTTCAGTGTAACGGCCATGGACAATGTGTGACTGTGGGCAGAGTGACCACCTGCCAATGCATGCTGGGATACCAAGGGGAGTTCTGTGATGGGTCAGTTGGCAGTAACGCCCCCCTCACATTGGGAATCCTCACTCTGATTGGTGGAGTGGTGATGGCAGTGTTCCTCATCAGGAAGAGGTACATTTGCATGACTGGTTGATATTTGTTTGTTCAGTTTAAAGTTGCTGCATGATTTTATCTACCGTCACATCTGGCAATATACGCGTTGGCCACAATGACACTCCAACAAATCATCTTACAGCTTAGATCCAACACCCTACTGTTTAGATCCAGAGTGATGTACTAATTGTACTGTTTAGATCCAGAGCTGCATCTAGATGTCAGGCTACAGACAAAGAAACTCTTATGACCAAGATGGATGAACGGACAGTCTACGCAGAGTGCTTTAACAACGACCTGTACGACCCGGATCCAGACAAGGTCGGTATTTCTAAAGGCTGTGATTGGGTGTGGCGGCGGGCGGTTGGGTGTGGCGAAGGTTGTTTTTTGTGAGCCAGTTAGAAAGTTATCTGTGCTGTACTTTCGTTCCAACTTTCAATATTTATACAGACTATTTAATTCAAATGATTGTCTTTCAGGTAATGAGCTCTTCTGCTGATGGGACTTAATCTACGTGTCAAGTCAACATTGTACTTTCTGACTTGAAATGAAACATTGAGAAATTATGAACTTTTATCTGAAATAAAGAATGTAATCTATGATAAACATGATCTTTTTTCTTTAACAATTATTCAATGTACTCTAGATTTCACATCTTAACAAGTTGTTTCTTTTAACTTTAAGGACCAAATAGTTCAGTTGATCTTCCGAAAGGTATTCTGACGATCTACAATTTTTGTGTGCAGAGATTGCTGGACTTGTCGTGGAAATAATTATTCAAAAAAAAATCTCAACACCGGGGCTCTTGGGTGTAGAAAAAGACTTGATTAACAAGTTGCCAAGGTAAAAAGGTTAAAAATACATGCAGGTCTAGTCTAAAACGTCAGTCACATTTGGCTCTTAAGAACTGACGCTACCAGTGAACTATGGCAGGCTACAGAGGTTAAGAACTGATGCTACCAGTGAACTATGGAAGGCTACAGAGGTTAAGAACTGACGCTACCAGTAAACTATGTGGGGCTACAGAGGTTAAGAACTGATGCTACCAGTGAACTATGTGGGGCTACAGAGGTTAAGAACTGATGCTACCAGTGAACTATGGAGGGCTACAGAGGTTAAGAACTGATGCTACCAGTGAACTATGTGGGGCTACAGAGGTTAAGAACTGATGCTACCAGTGAACTATGTGGGGCTACAGAGGTTAAGAACTGATGCTACCAGTGAACTATGGAAGGCTACAGAGGTTAAGAACTGACGCTACCAGTAAACTATGTGGGGCTACAGAGGTTAAGAACTGACACTACCAGTAAACTATGTGGGGCTACAGAGGTTAAGAACTGATGCTACCAGTGAACTATGGAGGGCTACAGAGGTTAAGAACTGACCAAAGGTTTGGAGTGTCTGGGTGTCTCATGGTGAGAATTCTGGTTCTTTTCTGTGTTGTCGTTGCGTTGATTCAGAGGGCCTTTCAGCTCGCGGCCATGTCAGGACTTTGAGATTAAATGGGGGGCCACATTTGTTTTGTACTTTGTTAAATATATCTGATTTGTGGGCCAGAGAAACGCAATAACTGTAATGTGTACACCATTTATACTGTAGGTGTATTATATCTAAATGTTAATTCTGATTCATTACAATTGGTTGTTTCTTGAATTTCCTCGCAGGCTGGCTTTGTCCTGCAGGCTTTAGTCCTAACCCTTTAGTCCTAACCCTAACCCTCTGTTCAGTGGGATAGTTTCCCTCTTGATGTTTACCAAATATATAGTTGTGGATATTCCCTCTGAGGTTTTAAACTATCAGATGGGTGTATTGGACAACATCCTTTATTCATATTAAGAAGTTAGGAAAGGCGCAGCCATATTAAATACAAGCAGGTTTACTTTCATAGCACACAACCTTTAAGGAGACCTGAGATGGGTGTTATTTGACATCACAATTGAGCATATCTGCTTGATGCCATTAGTTGTGGCTGAAATTCAAAATGGGGCATACATATTTAAAATATTGAATCATAGCTTCTATTGGGCAAGTTAAGGCATGTCTTTACTTTTTTTCACCAACACAGGGCGTTATTGTCCTAAATCTTACTACACAGAAATACATTTGAAGTTAAACATTTTTTGTGGAGTATTAACGCACACCAGAACTTTCAGACTACCTGGATTTGTTTGCCCTTTTTAGTTACGTGAGTATACGTGTACTTTGTTCTGTAAGTTTCAATCTTTCATTTGTCAAATGTACTGAATGACATGACGTCATTCTGAACTGACACATCTACATATTAATCTGTTGTGTTTAAAGAGGACTAAGCCTGCCATAAATTCAGTAAGTTCAGTAAAACATTTAACACTGCTTGAGTTTATTCCATTCTAAATCCTACTTGAATTTGCAAGTTATTTCAATACTGTCAACAGACCTGTCTGGTTCTTATGCTCCTGAACTGAGCAGTTGGGAGTCACACCAGAGGGAACTGCCATGAAAACAGTGAATTGCTACACACCAATGTTTTTTCTCTTCGTAATCTACATATTTAGTTGTCTTCATGCATGTGTTCTCTGCAGAAGTCCAGTGTGTCTGACTGGGTCCCAGCGGGGTGGGGCTGGTTAGCTGAACTGAAGTTCCTTTTCAGGTTAGGGTGACTTAATCACAGGGCTTGACTTTGATCTGGCTATACTGTTCACTTTTATTCTTGCTATATATTTTGTTAAGGAACTTGTTTCCTTCCAACCCTCTTTTAAGAGGCAGCAGATAACATTTTGATGGGTTCCACAAACTGAACCAAGGATTTAAGAACATTTATTTACCGGTAAGTGTACTGTCCTGCATGTCAGTGTGTGATGCAATCTACCAGTCTTTGGTGTTCAGTGTCACACATCACATTGTTTAAGGTCTGTGGGGCCAGTCAAACCTGATTGACTGGATGGTTCAACCTGCTTAGTCATAGGCGTTGAGAAAAATCAGCATATTTTATCTATCCCTGTTCTCAGATTAGTGTTATTTCCATTAGCTTGCTTGTTCCTTTAGATTTCAAGCTATCATTATATACTGCGACCTGGCCATGATGAAACAAACATGCAGAACAACATGGTTATACAAAAAATACACAGATTGCAGGAGTGCAGATGGCAATGGGATTCTACAAGACAGGATCAACTTGAGTGAATATACAGTTAATACAGGATGAGGTGTATGTAGGTCAGTTAAAGTGTTGATATGTCAATAACAACTATATGAAAATGCATAAATGTCTATATACAGTCAATATATTTAAAGTGTATCTACCAGGTAGGAGACTAGTGTGCACAAATGACCATGATAATAAAAGAATTCACAGAATGTCAACAGGTATGACAGCACTACAGGTGAAAATGATCCTCTATGCAAATTGGGCAAAAGTAAATGAAGGGTGTGCATGGAAACCAGACAACAGTTGGTACATACAGACATATATAGATTGGTGTGTAGAGACAGTCGTGGTGTGTGTGTAGAGACAGATATGGTGTGTGTGTGTGTGGGCAGATATGGGGTGTGTGTGTGTAGAGCGACAGATGTGGTGTGTGTGTGTAGAGCGACAGATGTGGTGTGTGTGTGTGTATAGAGACAGATGTGGTGTGTGTGTGTGTGTGTGTGTGTATAGAGACAGATGTGGTGTGTATGTATTTGCAATCAAGCTAGTAAATGTATAGAGCCCAATGCATACAGAAGCCATTCAATGTGCTTTAAATGTAGAAAACAATTAGAACATTCATTGGACGTTAAGGTGTGTGTGTGTGTGTGTGTGTGTGTGTGTGTGTGTGTGTGTGTGTGTGTGTGTGTAATAAACACATTTGACCCATTTCATCAGCCTGTGATTTTCCATATAGAAAGCTTTGTTAAATATTGTCCACTTTTGATCAGTGAAAGTCTTCTGTATTAGTATGAGTATTCAATAAGTTACTACAAATAAGTTATTTTGAGTCTTTATTTTTACAGATCCATGCTGTGATCACAGACATCATGGCTGTTGCCCCGACCCTAACCCAGGAGGGTGGGGTGGCATGGAGTCTGGATCTGCAGTCCTGTTCTGCCCAGCTGTGTCATGGCTATGGTCAGTGTGTTAAGAACACTGTTAAGAACACTGAGAGAACCTGTGAGTGTCTCCTGGGGTATAGGGGTGACTTCTGCCAGGAAACCGTCAATGGTGCCATCAGTGTTCCACTCACACTGGGTGTGTTGGCCTTCATCATGGGCATCATCATCATCGCCGCCTTCTTGGCTAGCATCAATCAAAGGGTCAGGAGAAGGTAACTCTAGAACATAATCAAGTTTTAACCCCGCCCACCGAACTCCGTCCACCAAATGCTTCAGGAAAACATCTCTTGCAATACATCATGTGTTTGTGTTTTTCTAGGAAAGCAGGAGCCATGGATCTAATGATCTGCAGAGAGAACTTTAATGGCAGGGAAAGTCCCCATGCTCAAGGTAATAGAAATATCAACCACTATCCCAATACTAAGCCAAAGTTTAAGATTTGACAATGTATTATAAAACGTATGTGATTCAAATTAGTTTGGACTGTACAATGAGGTGAGTCTGTAGCACACAATATGCATATATGTATATAACGTTTAGGAACAAACCATACATGTTAGGGATGCAGTTACATACCTGGAAATATAATTGGTTCATAATTAATTGATCTGTCTGCAATACATGGGTAAATATTAGAGATCTGAACTCGGACACAATTCAACTCAAAATAGAAAAAGCATAGCATGGGGGCGCGCACAGCGTCTGGGGTAATTCAAAGTACGTTTGGAAGGGCAGCTTTTTATATATGAGTTCTAAGTGTAAACAATGTGTACTTTTTTTGTGTTTGGTTGGTTGATTGGTGTAAAATGTGTTGTCCTCTTCATCAGAAAATATTTCCTTCAGCAGGTTTTCCATCTGACGTCCAGCCCACCTGACGTCCAGCCCACCTGACATCCAGCCCACCTGACGTCCAGCCCACCTGACGTCCAGCCCACCTGACGTCCAGCCCACCTGACGTCCAGCCCACCTGACGTGTTACGTTTTCTTTCGCTTGTCGGTTTGTAGGTGATGGCTTCTTTTGCCTGAATGGGTAATGGGGCTTAACTGGTTAGTGCTGTCTGACTGGTTTATGTTGCCTGGCTGTTTCAGAGCGCTCTCTCTGTCTCTACTCTCTCTGTCTCTGCTCTCTCTGTCTCTACTTTCTGTCTCTACTCTCTCTGTCTCTACTCTCTTTGTCTCTACTTTCTGTCTCTACTCTCTCTGTCTCTACTCTCTCTGTAACCCTAACCCTACTCTCTCTGTCTCTCTGTCTCTCTGTCTCTCTGTCTCTCTGTCTCTCTGTCTCTCTGTCTCTGTCAATTCAATTCGGCTTTTTTGCCATGAAAGTTACAAATGAACAATATTGCCAAAGCACTTTACAATGTAATTACAATTAAACATATGTACATGAACATTAATCAGTTACAAGGTAGTAATGATGTGTGTGGATGTGTTAAGAAAGTTGGGTCAACTGGCTGTCCCTACGGGTGTGGCATGATGCGACATATTTTGCCCCATAGACGGCTTATTGGTCTATCTCACCCAGTATGTATTTCATTTTCTCTGTTTCCCTGCTTCTCTGTTTCCCTGCTTCTCTGTTTCCCTGCTTCTCTGTTTCCCTGCTTCTCTGTTTCCCTGCTTCTCTGTTTCCCTGCGGTTTCCTTCTCGGTTTCCCTGCTTCTCGGTTTCCCTGCTTCTCGGTTTCCCTGCTTCTCGGTTTCCCTGCTTCTCGGTTTCCCTGCTTCTCGGTTGCCCTGCTTCTCGGTTGCCCTGCTTCTCGGTTGCCCTGCTTCTCGGTTTCCCTGCTTCTCTGTTTCCCTGCTTATCTCTGTCTCTGTCTCTGCGTGTGACTCATGTGAAATGACTGATGCCACACCTATGCAATGAAAACATTCAGATTCTCCAAAACATGACAGGAATGTGAAACTTGCTATTCCTCATTCTGCTAAAGAGGTTTTAAATCAACATTGTTTAGCCATTTCACTCTGCTTTAATAATATAATGATGCATCAGGGCAACTTTATAAACCATTTCTTAATTAAACTTTAGCAAATTTTCATGTGAAATGTTAACTTTTAGATTTTTTCTTTTTGGTTTATGACAAGCTGGACCTCCATATCAACTCTACAGATTTGTGTTTAAATCAAAATGCAGTAAAACACCTAGAATAATTCAATATCAATAAAATGCTATTTTGTTCTGAATAAATTTTATCA
Organism: Dallia pectoralis; assembly: GCA_029465975.1. NCBI lineage: Eukaryota > Metazoa > Chordata > Actinopteri > Esociformes > Umbridae > Dallia > Dallia pectoralis. The sequence continues at coordinate 23,510,091 of CM055736.1, read as the reverse complement.
GCCTTGCAACTGATTAAATGTTTGTTTAGTTTACTTAACAACTTACTTATTTCAGCACCAACTACCCACATACTTAAGCATAGCAGATCCACAGAACCTACCGGATAGATACATCTTTATCTGGTTGGTGCTAAGACTTCACGTGTCTGTCATAACCCTAAGCCTTCACGTGTCTGTCATAACCCTAAGACTTCACGTGTCTGTCATAACCCTAAGACTTCACGTGTCTGTCATAACCCTAAGACTTCACGTGTCTGTCATAACCCTAAGACTTTATATGTCCATGCTATGTTCGCATTGAAATAACTTTCACATGGTTATGATGTAAAAACAAATTGCCGACTTTATTCTCCATGCTGTCACAAGTCTGTATCCACAAGTTCATATAACTGAAAGTAAATCAAGGGTATTGTTTGAGCCATATAATTTAATATTGTAAACCTGAAACAGAATATAGAGCTCAGTCATTGTGACCAGACAGAATTAATTGAACAGATGTGCTGTGGGAGCTATTGTCTATAGTAGACCTCCGGAGATATACTTTCTAGACCATTCACATGTTATTTGCTTTAATATGTCATTATTAATACGTTCTTTGTTTAGTGTCATCTCTTTGCAGTAGTTGGTGCATGCATCCAAAGTTTATAAAAAAGGCCAACTTTAATGATAAACACTCACATAGCCATCTATTCATCAACATCATGCAGGGACATCAGTGCAGTGGACTCAACCTATAATCAAGAAGGCGTGAGGAAGGTTTATGAGAGGTTTATTATGTGACAAACCCGGATTGATACAAAGCTATCATTGATCAAAACCCTGAACTACCCTCCGGAAATCTGCCTATATCAGATATGTAATGCCTTTAAGTGCCATCACAAGATACATAAATACTGTATAATGTACATAACGCTCAGAGATTATCTAAAGAAAAGTCATTTAATGGGGTGACAACATTCAAGGATAGCTGCAAAGAAACAATACATTCCGCTTTATATATTATATATGTACATATATTAGCCATTCAAATTATTTTTTTTAACAAAAAATGTTTTTACGTTACATAGGTCACATGTAGTATGATTTCTCATTGCAACTCCCTAATTCTGGATGTCTTCATACCTGGGACACCAGGTGGATGCAATTAACAACATAAAACCAGCCGGCATCTCCTAGAATAACACTTCAATATCCCTGTATTTAAATGTGCCAGACTTATGGCCGAATTATAATGCGTACATATCGGTTAATATCCTGCTAAATAGATAATATGTCTTTATGTTGTGTGATTTCCTCACAAATCAGCATCATAAGCCGGTTTTCGACCCCCATATGAGGTGGTTTTAGCCCTAGGGAAGTCCACCTCTTCTGCAATAGAGTCTTGAGAGTATGGGATGCTGCTGGCGGTGCTCCGGGTCCGGCTGATGCTGGGAACCTCCACCCGTCTCACCCGGGGAGGAGGTTTGGTGTGTCTAAAGTGTGCGGTGGTTTCCATCACATGGGTTTCTCCCCGGTTTTTACCGTTACAACAGCGACACATACCGACTACCATGACGATGCCGCCCAGTACCTCGAAAATACCACCGATGTATCCCAAAACAATACAGTATCCTATGCGAATGTCGCTGCTGGTTGTGGTTGATGTAATGTTCTGGAATATACTAGTGTACCAGGCAATCGGAATAATAGTCAAGACCCCCGACAGAAAGATGATGAGTCCCCCTATCCCGGCCACAACCCAGTTTGGGTGGTCTCTCCAGCACCTAACCCCAGGGATCGCTGTGCCCAGACCGATCAAAGTCACTATCAGAGACGCCACCATCAAGCCCTGGGCAATCGGTATAATCCGGTTCTGGAAGTAGATCACGTCCGGTTGGTTGCATAGAACATTTTGTGATGATCCAGACGCTTGGCACATGTCCCAGATGCCTTGTTCCAGGTAAAAATCAGATGGCTTTGCAGAGATTGTGTTTAAGGTTCTCCAGTTCGGTGCCACTGTTGCAATAAGATCTAGGAGCAACCCACAGGGGGCCAGAACCAGTCCGAAAATAAAGATGCCTGGTGTGCGCTTGGATGTCCGGATCCACTGGTGCATTTGTGTCGGCATGGTGGATCTGCTGTAACTAGTTACAACCGCAGCTGTCAAAGTAAAACTAAAGTTGACAGTCTAAAGTGTTTCCTTAAAAACGTGTCTGACTGAAACTGCGAACTGGTTCGTCTATTAACACACATGTGGGTGTGGTGCAGGAACATGGGTGGTGTCACTATGAAAGAGAAAAACTGGTCTAACCACACAAGCGGCCTTAAATATTTTCGAATACTAATATTCTTTTTTAATAATAGTATTATTAGTAACAGTCACACTCACACTTAATACTGTTTTTAGATTCGAGTTATTTATTTGAACTGTTTTATTTGACCAGGTTTGGGGAGTAGCGGATTACATGGATCAGTTAGGCTAATAGTTCTGGACCTGTGATGTCCTAGTTCTGGACCAGTGATGTGCTAGTTCTGGACATGTAATGTGCTAGTTCTGGACCAGTGATGTGCTAGTTCTGGACATGTAATGTGCTAGTTCTGGACCAGTGATGTGCTAGTTCTGGACCAGTGATGTGCTAGTTCTGGACCAGTGATGTGCTAGTTCTGGACCAGTGATGTGCTAGTTCTGGACCAGTGATGTGCTAGTTCTGGACATGTGATGTGCTAGTTCTGGACATGTGATGTGCTAGTTCTGGACATGTGATGTGCTAGTTCTGGACCTGTGATGTGCTAGTTCTGGACCTGTGATGTGATCACAATGTCATAAAGCTGAGAATGCAGGTGCAAGTTCCGATTTACGAATATTGCGTTTTGAAAAATAATCACTTTTGAACCTAAACAGTGCTGGTTCTGTTCTCGTTAGTAAAAAGTATTATTTTAGACAGGTTAATTGTAAGTGTAACAGATTACACTTTAATAGTATTGTGTTGGGTCAAGTGGAACATATTTGCTACCATAGCATTCTTGAAACTGTCAGAATGAATAAGGATGTGTCTGTCTCTTATTATGCTACATTGAAACTGGTAATGTTCTGGAATGTGCCTGTCTTATAATGCTACATTGAACTTTGTAATGTTCTGGAATGTGTTCAAAAGAATGTGTTTCCACAGAAACTCAGAAACATCTGGGAAAACAAGTTACCAAAGTTCATGATAAGATTACTGAGAGGGGTGAGAGGGGACGGTTCTATTCTCCATTTGAAGGAGATTACTGAGAGGGGACGGTTCTATTCTCCATTTGAATGAGATTACTGAGAGGGGACGGTTCTATTCTTCATTTGTATGCTGAATCATTAACTTCTTAGTGCTACCCTAAAAAAAGAGCAAAGTGACACATTTTTCCCTTTAATATTAAATGATAGCTGTTACATATTCAGTATTGCATGTAATTTTAGGAAAGTAGGCTTTGTTTTGGTTTGATAAAAGCCTACAGTTGAGTGTTGATTTTTTAGCTTGGCTGTAACTCCCCCTGGTGGTTGTTTATTATTTTTACATTAAGCATTACACCAATGTGATAGCAACGTACTGACAGTTACCACAGACGTAGGCACTGACACAGACAGTTCACACAGACGTGGGCACTGACACAGACAGTTCACACAGACGTGGGCACTGACACAGACAGTTCACACAGACGTGGGCACTGACACAGACGTAGGCACTGACACAGACAGTTTGCACAGACAACTTGTTGATGTGGTGCTCTGTCAGGTTCAGTCTGGGTGTTTGTAACCCTAATATACATTTGATGATTGATATTCCCTAACGGCACTGGTCTATTTTAGCGGGATAAAGCACCCTACTTAACTGTTTGGGAATGCTTTTGAGGAACTTGATGAAGAGTTCAAGGTGTTGCTCCGGTCTCCAATTTCCGAATATTTGTAGGATTTACTGGACCAACAAGTCTGATCCACAGTGACTCCACCTCACATCTGTGGGATGTACTGGACCAACAAGTCTGATCCAGGTCAGCTCCGCCTCATAAAGGACTTACAGGAATATGTTGTTAATGTGTTGGTGCCAGATACAACAAGACACTTTACATGGTCTCTTAGACCCTGTGCCTCATTGGGTCAGCACAGTTTTGGGTGACCTAGAGGAACAACAGCATTGTCACATCAGTGTCTATCTATAAACGCAACCATTCAAAAGTCTGTTGTCACTTAGAAATGTAAGAAATTGTACGAAATGTGTTGAACTAATAATTGTTTGGCATTCTAGTTGTCTAGTGTGTTGAGTTAACCTGATGAGACTTCCTCATGCTTCCTGAAGCACCTTCCTCAAGTTGGTTTGTCTTGATGGGCACTTCTAAAGTATGCCAGTGTTGGTTGCGGATAAAGGTCGTGTGTAGATATTCCAGTAAAATCGTCCATTTTCAGCTACAATTGTCTTTGACAAGATTAATAATGTCTGTTTTCTGGAGTAGTTGTGGAGATTAAACATGTATTGTTTTTGGCCACTAGAGGGATGTACATACCACCTAATAAACTGGCTGAATGTATTCTGGTTTACCAGGTGGTAGAGGGATGTACATACCACCTAATAAACTGGCTGAATGTATTCTGGTTTATATATATATATTTATATAATGTAGGACTGTGTCTGATGTAGGTCTGGAAATTGTTTAATGTAATATCTGTGGTCAATAGTTTCTATAATTTATAAATATATATAATGTAGGACTGTGTCTGATGTAGGACTGACTATTGTCTAATGTAATATCTGTGGTCAATAGTTTGTATAATATATATATAATGTAGGGCTGTGTCTGATGTAGGACTGACTATTGTCTAATGTATTATCTGTGGTCAATAGTTTATATAATATATATATATATATATAATGTAGGGCTGTGTCTGATGTAGGACTGACTATTGTCTAATGTATTATCTGTGGTCAATAGTTTATATAATATATATATGTATATATAATGTAGGGCTGTGTCTGATGTAGGACTGACTATTGTCTAATGTAATATATGTGGTCAATAGTTTATATAATATATATATATATATATATGTATATATAATGTAGGGCTGTGTCTGATGTAGGACTGACTATTGTCTAATGTAATATATGTGGTCAATAGTTTATATAATATATATATATATATATATGTATATATAATGTAGGGCTGTGTCTGATGTAGGACTGACTATTGTCTAATGTAATATCTGTGGTCAATAGTTTATATAATATATATATATATATATATATATATATATATATATATATATATATATATATATATATATATATATATATATATATATATATATATATGTATATATATAATGTAGGGCTGTGTCTGATGTAGGACTGACTATTGTCTAATGTATTATCTGTGGTCAATAGTTTATATAATATATATATGTATATATAATGTAGGGCTGTGTCTGATGTAGGACTGACTATTGTCTAATGTAATATCTGTGGTCAATAGTTTATATAATATATATATATATATATGTATATATAATGTAGGGCTGTGTCTGATGTAGGACTGACTATTGTCTAATGTATTATCTGTGGTCAATAGTTTATATAATATATATATATATATATGTATATATAATGTAGGGCTGTGTCTGATGTAGGACTGACTATTGTCTAATGTAATATCTGTGGTCAATAATTCCTATAACTTCTTATCATTTCCAGAGGATCTGTTTACCCTGGATCCTGTCCTATAAACGCAGTTAAATGTCTTGACTCCTGGCACATTAAGAGCATCTCTGAGGCTGAACAAGAGTAAGTGGTTCTATGAGTTACATCATTATAGTTCATCATTTATGCACCATTTCTGCACCATTTAGGCCTACTGTTCCTTGTGGTTTGGCCCTGTTTCACATTGTTTCCCTTGTGCCACATTAAGGCAGACCAGTAAGCATTTCCCAAACCAATTAATATGTTTCTGGAAGTTAAACCTAGATGCACTATAACCATTAAGGATATTTATCCATTTGAGAAATGTATTCAGAAATAGACACACATTTCCCTTTATGAAATTCTAATGGTTTATGGAGACTTAAACTAAACTTACTCTAAACTTACTTTTTGTGTTTGTGCTATTGTTTCTATAAGCTAAACAGATATGTTGATTCTGGTATTTTTTATTTACATATGATCTGGAACTATGTTGCTAAAGCACCATTAATACAACATTTGTCTAATGTTCCTTTCCATTTACACAGTGTCTGGTTAAATCTAGAAGGGACTTTGTAGTAGCTATAATCCATAACCTATACCTGACCCTGGGAGCTTTACAATAGATCTGAGAAATGAATAGGTCTGAGGAATCTTTTGTGTTTCTTCATTTTCATTATGCCGTGTAGGATGTCCTGAAAGAATTTCCTGCCACTCTGGTTCAGTCTCGCAGATCTAGTATAAACAACTGTAGGTAACTGGAGTCAAATTAATTAGCCACAGATTCATTTTCCATTGATAGACTCCAGTGACATAGAACAGGCATGTAACACAAGGGTCATAGAACAGGCGTGTAAAACAAGGGTCATAGAACAGGCGTGTAAAACAAGGGTCATAGAACAGGCGTGTAAAACAAGGGTCATAGAACAGGCGTGTAAAACAAGGGTCATAGAACAGGCGTGTAAAACAAGGGTCATAGAACAGGCGTGTAAAACAAGGGTCATAGAACAGGCGTGTAAAACAAGGGTCATAGAACAGGCGTGTAAAACAAGGGTCATAGAACAGGCGTGTAAAACATGGGTCATAGAACAGGCGTGTAAAACAAGGGTCATAGAACAGGCGTGTAACTCAAGGGTCATAGAACAGGCGTGTAAAACAAGGGTCATAGAACAGGCGTGTAAAACAAGGGTCATAGAACAGGCGTGTAAAACAAGGGTCATATAACAGGCAAGTAACACAAGGGTCATAGAACAGGCGTGTAAAACATGGGTCATAGAACAGGCGTGTAAAACAAGGGTCATAGAACAGGCGTGTAAAACAAGGGTCATAGAACAGGCAAGTAACACAAGGGTCATAGAACAGGCGTGTAAAACATGGGTCATAGAACAGGCGTGTAAAACAAGGGTCATAGAACAGGCGTGTAAAACAAGGGTCATATAACAGGCAAGTAAAACATGGGTCATAGAACAGGCGTGTAAAACAAGGGCCATAGAACAGGCGTGTAAAACAATTAATACTGCTGATTTACTGCCTGCTAATTATTAAACCACAAAATTAGATTATTTTCTTCTAGACTAATTTAAAGTTCCCTGAGGATTGTTTTAATTAATTAAATAGGAAAAGTACACGAAGTGGGACTCAAGTCCTTTACATGCAGTAGTAATAACGATCCAGTGCATTGGTAATATGGTAATGAGGTGAGGAGAGCTGTGTGGTAATATGGTAATGAGGTGAGGAGAGCTGGGTGGTAATATGGTAATGAGGTGAGGAGAGCTGGGTGGTAATATGGTAATGAGGTGAGGAGAGCTGGGTGGTAATATGGTAATGAGGTGAGGAGAGCTGGGTGGTAATATGGTAATGAGGTGGTAATGAGGGAGAGCTGGGTGGTAATATGGTAATGAGGTGAGGAGAGCTGGGTGGTAATATGGTAATGAGGTGAGGAGAGCTGGGTGGTAATATGGTAATGAGGTGAGGAGAGCTGGGTGGTAATATGGTAATGAGGTGAGGAGAGCTGGGTGGTAATATGGTAATGAGGTGAGGAGAGCTGGGTGGTAATATGGTAATGAGGTGAGGAGAGCTGGGTGGTAATATGGTAATGAGGTGAGGAGAGCTGGGTGGTAATATGGTAATGAGGTGAGGAGAGCTGGGTGGTAATATGGTAATGAGGTGAGGTGAGGAGAGCTGGGTGGTAATATGGTAATGAGGTGAGGAGAGCTGGGTGGTAAGTAATGGTAAGCTGGGTGGTAATATGGTAATGAGGTGAGAGAGCTGGTAATATGGTAATGAGGTGAGGAGAGCTGGGTGGTAATATGGTAATAATGAGAGCGAGGAGAGCTGGGTGGTAATATGGTAATGAGGGAGCAGAGCTGGGTGGTAATAATGAGGCTGCAGAGCTGGGTGGTAATGAGGTGAGGAGAGCTGGGTGGTAATATGGTAATGAGGTGGTAATATGGTAATGAGGTGAGGAGAGCTGGGTGGTAATATGGTAATGAGGTGAGGTGAGGAGAGCTGGGTGGTAATATGGTAATGAGGTGAGGAGAGCTGGGTGGTAATATGGTAATGAGGTGAGGAGAGCTGGGTGGTAATATGGTAATGAGGTGAGGAGAGCTGGGTGGTAATATGGTAATGAGGTGAGGAGAGCTGGGTGGTAATATGGTAATGAGGTGAGGAGAGCTGGGTGGTAATATGGTAATGAGGTGAGGAGAGCTGGGTGGTAATATGGTAATGAGGTGAGGAGAGCTGGGTGGTAATATGGTAATGAGGTGAGGAGAGCTGGGTGGTAATATGGTAATGAGATGAGCAGAGCTGGGTGGTAATATGGTAATGAGAGTTAAAGAAGGATCAAAAGGCCAGATAAGGATATTGAGGTGGATCAACATGGATCGTTGTTGGGTCAATGAGATATAGTGGTACTGTAATGGTGGAGGGGTGGATGAGGGGGTTAAGGCCCCAGGGCTCTGTGGTGTGTTGTAATGTCTTCTCCTCTTGGCTAGCCGTTGTTATTGATGCCTAAGCCTGGGGGGCGACAGTGAAATGTCATCAAACAGAGAGTCTGACCGATGTGGAGTTGTGATATGATCAGTCATCTGTTGATCAAGATGTAATACACCTCTCTCCTTTCACACCTCCCTCTCTCCAATTCTTCCTTATCACTTTCCTTTCCTCTCGTCGTGTGTCTCCATACCTCCTTTTCTCTTTGTCTTTCAGCTTCTATACATCGTCGTTGTTTATTTTTTCATACTTCCTCTCTGATTCCTTCCTGCCTGCTGTCTTTATTCTTCTTCTTTCTGCTTTCTCTATCCATTTTCCTCAGTCCTTCCTCTGGATACTGGATCAATACTCTCTCCTTAATGTGTTCTGTTTCCCTGCTCTTTCTCTGGTGTCCAGTGACACTGGCCCTTATGCAAACACTATCCTGTCCACTGTGGTGAATGGATAATGTGTTTTTAAAGTGTGGTCTGAAACAGTCTTGTGGTTAAACCACACCAGATTGGTTTAGTGCCCTCAGAAAATAGAATGCAACCACTGTGACTACAGCCTAATATTACTGATTTAAAGGATGTGCAGAAAGTGTGGTATGTTTTTTAAAGGTTTGTTTTAGAACTCGAGGGTTTAGGATGTTACTCAAGGGTTTAGGATGTTACTAAAGGGTTTAGGATGTTACTCAATGGTTTAGGATGTTACTCTAGTGTCTAGGAAGTTACTCTAGTGTCTAGGATGTTCCTCTAATGTCTATGATGTTACTAAAGGGTTTAGGATGTTACTCTAGTGTCTACGATGTTACTCTAGTGTCTAGGATGTTACTCTAGTCTATAGGATGTTACTTTAGTGTCTAGGATGTTACTCTAGTGTCTAGGATGTTACTCTAGTGTCTAGGATGTTACTCAAGGGTTTAGGATGTCACTCTAGTGTCTAGGATGTCACTCTAGTGTCTAGGATGTCACTCTAGTGTCTAGTATGTCACTCTAGTGTCTAGTATGTTACTCTAGTGTCTAGGATGTTACTCTAGTGTCTAGGATGTTACTCAAGGGTTTAGTATGTTACTCTAGTGTCTCGGATGTTACTAAAGTGTTTAGAATGTTACTCTAGTGTCTACGATGTTACTCTAGTGTCTAGGATGTTACTCTAGTGTCTAGGATGTTACTCTAGTGTCTAGGATGTTACTCTAGTGTCTAGGATGTTACTCTAGTGTCTAGGATGTTACTCTAGTGTCTAGGATGTTACTAAAGGGTTTAGGATATTACTCTAGTGTCTAGGATGTTACTCCAGGTTTTTAGATGTTACTCCAGGAAAACTTGGAATAGAGGCTTGTTACTCATCATGTTAACTGACATTTGGTTCCTTTGGGATTCTCTCTGGCTGAAGTGATACTGATATATTAAACCACATTATACCCTATAAGGCTTGTCAGCAACTCAATACATGCCTACAGCAACCAATCACAGAACAGACCACAGGTCTACCTCTAGTGTGTGTGCTGTGTGAGTTTCTGATAGAGGCAAGTCCTGTCCGGTACAGAGTATATCAGTCTGATCTGTCACCACGCGTAACATTATCTACACTGTTGGACAGCCCAGACCTCTCTGTCCCTGGTCTCGCCCGCTGTAAACACAGTGTCAGATCCTTCAGATTCTTAAATAGCTGATCAGGCTTCATGAATGTTTCATTATGGGGTAAATATCATCTGATCTGCTCTTCACTTATTTACATCCGCCCAGGGGCTCAGAAACCTTGTCCACATCAAATATTTATCATCATCATTTTAGCAAATGCAGTTCTCTGTCAATAGGCCAGGATAGATAGTAGACTGTTGCTCTGGATGAATGAGTTCAGGCAGCATCCCAGCTTAATGACGTCTCAGATGGGAGAACTCAAGGGTTACGATGAAGGCACCCTGTCTGTCCTTCCTAGAAAACTCAATCCCACTTTTTTGGGCTGATATTTTTTCAAATATGAATGGCAAAAAGAAAGTGACACATGTGTTGATTTCAGTTGTTTTATTATTGTGTATTATTATATAAATAGCTTGGAGAAATGTCATGTGTATTGGATATAGGGTAGAGACATAGGGTAGAGACATAGGGTGGAGACATAGGGTGGAGACATAGGGTGGAGACATAGGGTGGAGACATAGGGTGGAGACATAGGGTGGAGACATAGGGTGGAGACATAGGGTGGAGACATAGGGTGGAGACGTAGGGTGGAGACGTAGGGTGGAGACGTAGGGTGGAGACGTAGGGTGGAGACGTAGGGTGGAGACGTAGGGTGGAGACGTAGGGTGGAGACGTAGGGTGGAGACGTAGGGTGGAGACGTAGGGTGGAGACATAGGGTGGAGACGTAGGGTGGAGACATAGGGTGGAGACATAGGGTGGAGACATAGGGTGGAGACATAGGGTGGAGACATAGGGTGGAGACATAGGGTGGAGACATAGGGTGGAGACATAGGGTGGAGACAGGGTGGAGACATAGGGTGGAGACATAGGGTGGAGACATAGGGTGGAGACATAGGGTGGAGACATAGGGTGGAGACATAATGAGTGTATGGATATAGGGTGGAGACATAGGGTGGAGACATAGGGTGGAGACATAGGGTGGAGACATAGGGTGGAGACATAGGGTGGAGACATAGGGTGGAGACATAGGGTGGAGACATAGGGTGGAGACATAATGAGTGTATGGATATAGGTGGAGACATAGGGTGGGTGGAGACGTAGGGGGGTGGAGACGTGGGGTGGAGACGTGGGGTGGAGACGTGGGGTGGAGACGTGGGGTGGAGACGTGGGGTGGAGACGTGGGGTGGAGACGTGGGGTGGAGACGTGGGGTGGAGACGTGGGGTGGAGACGTGGGGTGGAGACGTGGGGTGGAGACGTAGGGTGGAGACGTGGGGTGGAGACGTGGGGTGGAGACGTGGGGTGGAGACGTGGGGTGGAGACGTGGGGTGGGGGTGGAGACGTGGGGTGGAGACGTGGGGTGGGGTGGAGGCGTGGGGTGGACGTGGGGTGGAGACGTGGGGTGGAGACATAGGGTGGAGACATAGGGTGGAGACATAGGGTGGAGACATAGGGTGGAGACATAGGGTGGAGACATAGGGTGGAGACATAATGAGTGTATGGATATAGGTGGAGACGTAGGGTGGAGACATAGGGTGGAGACGTGGGGTGGAGACGTGGGGTGGAGACGTGGGGTGGGACGTGGGGTGGAGACGTGGGGTGGGTGGAGACGTGGGGTGGGTGGGGAGACATGGGGTGGAGACGTGGGGTGGAGACGTGGGGTGGAGACGTGGGGTGGAGACGTGGGGTGGAGACGTAGGGTGGAGACATAGGGTGGAGACATGGGGTGGAGACGTGGGGTGGAGACATAGGGTGGAGACATAGGGTGGAGACATGGGGTGGAGACGTGGGGTGGAGACATAGGGTGGAGACATGGGGTGGAGACATAGGGTGGAGACATAGGGTGGAGACATAGGGTGGAGACATAGGGTGGAGACATTAGGGTGGAGACATAGGGTGGAGACATTGGGTAGGGTGGAGACATAGGGTGGAGACATAGGGTGGAGACATTGGGTGGGTGGAGACATAGGGTGGAGACATAGGGTGGAGACATAATGAGTGTATGGATATAGGTGGAGACATAGGGTGGAGACATAGGGTGGAGACATAGGGTGGAGACATAGGGTGGAGACATAGGGTGGAGACATAGGGTGGAGACATAGGGTGGAGACATAGGGTGGAGACATAGGGTGGAGACATAGGGTGGAGACATAGGGTGGAGACATAGGGTGGAGACATAGGGTGGAGACATAGGGTGGAGACATAGGGTGGAGACATAGGGTGGAGACATAGGGTGGAGACATAGGGTGGAGACATAGGGTGGAGACATAGGGTGGAGACATAGGGTGGAGACATAGGGTGGAGAAATGTTGAGTGTAGGGATGCAGGTGGATGGATACAGGTGGATGGATACAGGTGGATGGATACAGGTGGATGGATACAGGTGGATGGATACAGGTGGATGGATACAGGTGGATGGATACAGGTGGAGATACAGGTGGAGATACAGGTGGATGGATACAGGTGGAGATACAGGTGGAGATACAGGTGGATGGATACAGGTGGATGGATACAGGTGGCGATACAGGTGGATGGATAATGTCTTGACTTTGTCTTGAGTTGGTCCAAGGTAACTGTGATGCAGTGTCTGTGCCCTGGGTGAAACTATAATAATACGAGAACAGAAAGCTATTACAATGGCAATCCTTTCATTATGCAAATGATATTAAAGCAGCCATGAATGTCCTCTGGCTACAAACTAATCTCCATGCAGTGATTACAATGTGTCAAACTTAGTCATTTTGATTATGACATGTTAATTACATGCCATGTTTGCACCTGCACAGCTGATGTTGTTTAAAAAAAATAAGAATAAAAAAATAGAAATAATCCTTACAAGATAGTAAAGATGATTGTATAATTGGTGTTGATAACAGACTTTACATGTCTGACTAACCCCAACCCCAGGAACAATGGAAATACCTCAAGAGTAAAAATTAACTTCTGCTGTGAAACAAAAAGGTCAGGTGTCTTATGTTATATAAAATGTATGTACTATTAATAATACCATGTTTTATGTATTTAAAACACTGAAGGCTGTGTTGTGTGTTTAATGCTGGGTAGGGCTGGACAGTAGACTGCTGAATTACATGATGCCAGTGTGAGAGAGATGGGGTCAGGTAGTGATACAGGTGGAGATATACAGGTGAAGATATACAGGTGAAGATATACAGGTGAAGATATACAGGTGAAGATATACAGGTGAAGATATACAGGTGAAGATATACAGGTGAAGATATAGGGTGGGAGATATAGGGTGGGAGATATAGGGTGGGAGATATAGGGTGGGAGATATAGGGTGGGAGATATAGGGTGGGAGATATAGGGTGGGAGATATAGGGTGGAGACATACGGGTGTAGACATACGGGTGTAGACATACGGGTGGAGACATACGGGTGGAGACATACGGGTGGAGACATACGGGTGGAGACATACGGGTGGAGACATACGGGTGGAGACATACGGGTGGAGACATACGGGTGGAGACATACGGGTGGGAGATATAGGGTGGGAGATATAGGGTGGGAGATATAGGGTGGGAGATATAGGGTGGGAGATATAGGGTGGGAGATAT
>CM055736.1:23406220-23491220 GCA_029465975.1 Dallia pectoralis | reverse complement strand
TGTGTGTGTATATGTGCGCGTGTGTGCGTGTGTGTGTGTGTGTGTGTGTGTATATATGTGCATGTGTGTGTGTTTATATGTGTGTGTGTATATATGTGCATGTGTGTGTATATATGTGCATGTGTGTGTGTGTTTATATGTGCGTGTGTGTATGTGCATGTGTGTGTTTATTTGTTAATGTGCAGGTGACCTGTAATGTGACCTGTAATGTGACCTGTAATGTGACCTGTAATGTTACCTGTAATGTGATCTATAATTTGACCTGTAACATGAACAATTTAATTGTAAAACAAACTGAAATCAGTGAGAGAAAAATACAAAATAAAACCGATTTCAGTTATCTACCCTGATGCAGAGAACATCTACCCTGCCACTGCTCACTCATGGGCAATGAGCATAAAATCTCAACTTTGAAATGTCTCTCGCTGGCATACTAGTATCAGTTAGCCTTGGTGTCAGTTAGCTCTAGTATCAGTTAGCCCTAGTATCAGTTAGCCTTGGTGTCAGTTAGCTCTAGTATCAGTTAGCCCTATTATCAGTTAGCCCTAGTATCAGTTAGCCCTGGTGTCAGTTAGCTCTAGTATCAGTTAGCCCTAGTATCAGTTAGCCCTAGTATCAGTTAGCTCTAGTATCAGTTAGCCCTATTAACAGTTAGCCTTGGTGTCAGTTAGCCCTAGTATCAGTTAGCCCTAGTATCAGTTAGCTCTACTATCAGTTAGCCCTATTATCATTTAGCCCTAGTATCAGTTAGCCCTAGTATCAGTTAGCCCTAGTATCAGTTAGCCCTAGTATCAGTTAGCCCTAGTATTAGTTTGCCCTAGTATTAGTTTGCCCTAGTATCAGTTAGCCTTGGTGTCAGTTAGCCCTATTATCATTTAGCCCTAGTATCAGTTAGCCCTAGTATCAGTTAGCCCTAGTATCAGTTAGCCCTAGTATCAGTTAGCCCTAGTATCAGTTAGCCCTAGTATCGGTTAGCCCTAGTATCAGTTAGCCCTGGTGTCGTTTAGCCCTAGTATCAGTTAGCCCTAGTATCGGTTAGCCCTAGTATCAGTTAGCCCTGGTGTCGTTTAGCCCTAGTATCAGTTAGCCCTAGTATCAGTTAGCCCTATTATCAGTTAGCCCTAGTATCAGTTAGCCTTGGTGTCAGTTAGCTCTAGTATCAGTTAGCCCTAGTATCAGTTAGCCCTAGTATCAGTTAGCTCTAGTATCAGTTAGCCTTATTAACAGTTAGCCTTGGTGTCAGTTAGCCCTAGTATCAGTTAGCCCTAGTATCAGTTAGCTCTACTATCAGTTAGCCCTATTATCATTTAGCCCTACTATCAGTTAGCCCTAGTATCAGTTAGCCCTAGTATCAGTTAGCCCTAGTATCAGTTAGCCCTAGTATTAGTTTGCCCTAGTATTAGTTTGCCCTAGTATCAGTTAGCCTTGGTGTCAGTTAGCCATAGTATCAGTTAGCCCTAGTATCAGTTAGCCCTAGTATCGGTTAGCCCTAGTATCAGTTAGCCCTGGTGTCGTTTAGCCCTAGTATCAGTTAGCCCTAGTATCGGTTAGCCCTAGTATCAGTTAGCCCTGGTGTCGTTTAGCCCTAGTATCAGTTAGCCCTAGTATCGGTTAGCCCTAGTATCAGTTAGCCCTGGTGTCGTTTAGCCCTAGTATCGGTTAGCCCTAGTATCAGTTAGCCCTGGTGTCGTTTAGCCCTGGTGTCGTTTAGCCCTAGTATCAGTTAGCCCTAGTATCAGTTAGCCCTAGTATCAGTTAGCTCTACTATTAGTATATTTTCTCCCTCCCCATACATCACCACACTGGAACATAAAGCAATTAACCTATCAGTGTTTTTTCCCTCTCCATCCTTCACTTCTCCTCCCTCTCTTTGTTCTTGGCTTTGGACTGCAGGTTAATTGCCAGTGAAGCATAGACTTTTTTCTAGGATTCAACTCTCAGCGCAAGATAAAGTTTAAAGTTGGGGGGCAGACTTTGCATTGTAGAAGAATGCACACACCAAAACTAATGTTCTGATTCTACTTGAATCATATCCAATCAAGTGGACAAAGTCCAAATCCAGTCAGGACAGAATGTTGATGGGGTGTAGCATCCGACCATCCAGATGACGGTCTATGAAACAGAGTTGGCAGGTTGGGGTTGATGGTGGGGGCCAGGCCTCAAAGAAGGTAGGGGGCCAGGCCTCAAAGGATGTAGGGGGCCAGGCCTCAAAAGAGGTAGGGGGCCAGGCCTAGGGCTGAATTTCTTTATGGCCTCGTCAGACCCCCTGCTGCCCCTATCAGACCGTAGTCCACAGGCCTGAAGGAGTATTACATTATGGTCTAATTCCTGTTCTGGTGTCTAGGATTCTGTTCATGTCAATAACATTGTTTCTCGCTGCCTCTTCTTTTGTGTGATTATGCTTTAATACTTTACTCAATGTAAATGTGAATTAATTTTATGTGTGTTAATTTTTTTGTTAAAATTAAGGTTTATACTAATTACAGTCAGGTTTGCCATCTGTGTCTTCTACAGAAGTGAATACTAGTGAAATACAAGGTTAATTCTTAAGAGTAAGTTTAAGTTATGTTTAGAATAACTACTGATGTAATGCATAGGTTTAGGGATACGGGTTTACAGTGTTAGTATATATTTCATTGAAATGTTATTAATAGTCTGTAAAGTTTGCATACAATCCAAATAGTGTTACAATATAATTGTACTGGATACTGATATATATGATAGGGTTAGGGTTAACCCTATATATGATATATCAGTTCAAATGTGTGATTATAACCTGACAGTATAGTGATAAGGGTTAGGGTTAACAATATAGTGATAAGTCTGATAATATAGTGATTATAACCTGAGAGTATAGTGATAAGGGTTAGGGTTAACAATATAGTGATAAGTCTGATAATATAGTGATTATAACCTGAGAGTATAGTGATAAGGGTTAGGGTTAACAATATAGTGATAAGTCTGATAATATAGTGATTATAACCTGAGAGTATAGTGATAAGGGTTAGGGTTAACAATATAGTGATAAGTCTGATAATATAGTGATTATAACCTGAGAGTATAGTGATAAGGGTTAGGGTTAACAATATAGTGATAAGTCTGATAATATAGTGATTATAACCTCAGAGTATAGTGATAACAGTTTGAGATTATAGTGATAAGTCTGACAATATATTGATTATAACCTGATATTATAGTGATTATAACCTGAGAGTAATGGTGATTATAACCTGAGAGTATAGTGATTATAACCTGAGAGTATAGTGATTATAACCTGAGAGTATAGTGATTATAACCTGAGAATATAGTGATTATAACCTGAAAATAATGGTAAATATAACCTGAGAGTATAGTGATTAAAACCTGAGTATAGTGATTATAACCTGAGAGTAATGGTGATTATAACCTGAGAGTATAGTGAGTATGACCTGAGAGTATAGTGATTATAACCTGAGAGTATAGTGATTATAACCTGAGATTATAGTGATTATAACCTGAGATTATAGTGATTATAACCTGAGAGTATAGTGATTATAACCTGAGAGTAATGGTGCTTATAACCTGAGTATAATGATTATAACCTGAGAGTAATGGTGATTATAACCTGAGAGTAATGGTGATTATGACCTGAGAGTATAGTGATTATAACCTGAGAGTATAGTGATTCTAACCTGAGAGTATAGTGATTCTAACCTTAGAGTATAGTGATTCTAACCTGAGAGTATAGTGATTATAACCTGAGAGTATAGTGAATATAACCTGAGAGTATAGTGATTATAACCTGATAGTATAGTGATTATAACCTGAGAGTATAGTGATTATAACCTGAGAGTAATGGTGCATATAACCTAGTAATGGTGCATATAACCTGAGAGTATAGTGATTATAACCTGAGAGTAATGGTGATTATAACCTGAGAGTATAGTGGTTATAACCTGAGAGTATAGTGATTATAACCTGAGAGTAATGGTGATTATAACCTGAGAGTATAGTGGTTATAACCTGAGAGTATAGTGAGTATGACCTGAGAGTATAGTGGTTATAACCTGAGAGTATAGTGAGTATGACCTGAGAGTATAGTGATTATAACCTGAGAGTATAGTGATTATAACCTGAGATTATAGTGATTATAACCTGAGATTATAGTGATTATAACCTGAGAGTATAGTGATTATAACCTGAGAGTAATGGTGCTTATAACCTGAGTATAGTGATTATAACCTGAGAGTAATGGTGATTATAACCTGAGAGTAATGGTGATTATGACCTGAGAGTATAGTGATTATAACCTGAGAGTATAGTGATTCTAACCTGGGAGTATAGTGATTCTAACCTTAGAGTATAGTGATTCTAACCTGAGAGTATAGTGATTATAACCTGAGAGTATAGTGAATATAACCTGAGAGTATAGTGATTATAACCTGATAGTATAGTGATTATAACCTGAGAGTATAGTGATTATAACCTGAGAGTAATGGTGCATATAACCTGAGAGTATAGTGATTATAACCTGAGAGTAATGGTGCATATAACCTGAGAGTATAGTGATTATAACCTGAGAGTAATGGTGATTATAACCTGAGAGTATAGTGGTTATAACCTGAGAGTATAGTGATTATAACCTGAGAGTAATGGTGATTATAACCTGAGAGTATAGTGGTTATAACCTGAGAGTATAGTGATTATAACCTGAGAGTAATGGTGATTATAACCTGAGAGTATAGTGATTATAACCTGAGAGTAATGGTGATATAAAGGCAGAGAATGCTTTCCAAAGATCCTGTAAATTGGCCCATTCATTATCAGGCTGTATGGAAGAAAGACTCCAAATAGACTACCAGTAATTCAATCTAAGTGTGTACTTACAGAAAACGATAAGATAATCAACTCCAGGATTACACTGTTGAGGATAGATGGGATGAGTTGCACACACAATTTAACCATCTAATACTGAAAGAAAATATGTGCTGTTCTTCCTTATACACTCTGGCGTTAGTGGTGGACTCTCAGGGGGACATATTAAAGGTAGAGTTTGAAAAAGAGAACGAAAAGAACAAATGTACAAGAAGGAGGGGGGCAGCGGAACAGAAAAAATGTAATTTATATGCGTCTGAGGAATAATATTTATCATAGGATTCGCTCTCCTCTGGCCAATTGATATGTAGTTGATTTGAAACAACACCCCCCAGGCACTCACTGGGGACACTTTTAGATTTTACGCTTGGATATATCTGTTTAACTCCCCATTTACCAAGACAACAGGCCCTGACAGCACCAGAAACCTACTGCCGGTGCCACATTTGGGGGGGGAAGGGGGAGACCTGCACCTCCCTCGGAATACAATAGTAGAAGGTGAACATGGAGGGAAAAATATATGAGTATGGCTGTGTTCCCTGTCACTTTAAAGCATCTAAGCTTGGGTCTGTAGTATGATAATGGATCTGTGGTCTGAAGTGTGTGTCTGTAGTGTGAAGCGTGGGTCTGTAGTGTGAGGCGTGGGTCTGTAGTGTGAAGCGTGGGTCTGTAGTGTGAAGCGTGGGTCTGTAGTGTGAGGCGTGGGTCTGTAGTGTGAAGCGTGGGTCTGTACTGTGAAGCGTGGGTCTGTAGTGTGAAGCGTGGGTCTGTAGTGTGAAGCGTGGGTCTGTAGTGTGAAGCGTGGGTCTGTAGTGTGAGGCGTGGGTCTGTAGTGTGAAGCGTGGGTCTGTACTGTGAAGCGTGGGTCTGTAGTGTGAAGCGTGGGTCTGTAGTGTGAAGCGTGGGTCTGTAGTGTGAAGCGTGGGTCTGTAGTGTGAAGCGTGGGTCTGTAGTGTGAGGCGTGGGTCTGTAGTGTGGCGTGGGTCTGTATATTGAAGCGTGGGTCTGTAGTGTGAAGCGTGGGTCTGTAGTGTGAAGCGTGGGTCTGTAGTGTGAAGCGTGGGTCTGTAGTGTGAAGCGTGGGGTCTGTAGTGTGAAGCGTGGGGTCTGTAGTGTGAGCGTGGGTCTGTAGTGTGAGCGTGGGTCTGTAGTGTGAAGCGTGGGTCTGAGTGTGCGTGGGTCTGTGAGCGTGGGCGTGGGTCTGTAGCGTGGGTGTGAGGCGTGGGTCTGAAGTGTGAAGCGTGGGTCTTATTGAAGCGTGGGTGTGAAGCGTGGGTCTGTGAAGCGTGGGTCTGTAGTGTGGGTGGGTCTGTAGTGTGAAGCGTGGGTGGGTCTGTAGTGTGAAGCGTGGGTCTGTAGTGTGAAGCGTGGGTCTGTAGTGTGAAGCGCGGGTCTGTAGTGTGAAGCGTGGGTGTGAGGCGTGGGTCTGTAGTGTGAAGCGTGGGTTTGTAGTGTGAAGCGTGGGTTTGTAGTGTGAAGCAGGGGTCTGTAGTGTGAAGCGCGGGTCTCTGGTTTGAAGCGCGGGTCTGTAGTGTGAAGCGTGGGTCTGTAGTGTGAAGCGTGGGTCTGTACTGTGAAGCGTGGGTTTGTAGTGTGAAGCAGGGGTCTGTAGTGTGAAGCGCGGGTCTCTGGTTTGAAGCGCGGGTCTCTGGTTTGAAGCGCGGGTCTCTGGTTTGAAGCGGGTCTCTGGTTTGAAGCACGGGTCTCTGGTTTGAAGCAGGGGTGTTGATGTTGTGGCAGCTGGAACACAGTGTTTGAATGAATATATGATGTTTATTTTACCAGGTTCGTGGTACAGGTTCAGGGTACAGGTTTTGGGTACAGGTTTGCGGTACTGATTCGGGGTACAGGTTCGCGGTACAGGTTCGGGTACAGATTCACGTTACAGATTCACGTTACAGGTTTGGGGTACAGGTTCGGGGTACAGGTTCGGGGTACAGGTTCGGGGTACAGGTTCGCGGTACAGGTTCGCGGTACAGGTTCGCGGTACAGGTTCGGGCTACAGGTTCGGGCTACAGGTTCGGGGTACAGGTTCGGGGTACAGGTTCGGGGTACAGGTTCGGGGTACAGGTTCGGGGTAGAGGCCAGGGGAAGTGACAACATCGAGGGTATTGATCCTGTCTGACCGACCAGTATTCCCTGACCCTATAAAAGCTAGATTAAAGGTCAGCAGTTAGAGTGTGAATCGGCTTGGTGACATTGAGATACAAAGTTTGCCAGTGTCTATAGAAGGCCAATGTGATTGTCTCTAGATTGATTGGAGCTGAGGAACGTGAGAGTGGGAGAACGAACCCAGACCCAGCAGCAATGCATTTCAATGGCTTTAATGTGAAAACTGCCAATACCTTGATCCAATCATAAGTGATTCCACACACTTGCCCTTTGGCAGTTTAAGGCAGGAAAGAGGAAGGAAGGGGAGAGATGATCCATAAAGTCAATCTCAATAAATTATGATTATTGTTTACTGCAGAAATCTATTAATTTCAATGTGTTACATCAATAACAAAAATATTACAAAATAAGAGCGTATTAAGCAATGACATGCATTTAGAGACTTAAGTGATGAGTAGTGCTATTAAAATATTATTTTACAGTACCAGAAAGCTGCTGTATCCTGTGTTAAAATACTATTTTACAGTACCAGAACGATGCTATTGCTCAGTTAAAATATAATTTTACAGTACCAGAAAGCTGCTATTCCCGAGTTAAAATATCATTTTACAGTGCCAGAAAGCTGCTGTATCCTGGGTTCAAATATCATAGTACCAGAAAGCTGCTGTATCCTGAGTTAAAATATGATATATAATAAGATATAATTTTACAGTACCAGAAAGCTGCTGTATCATGGGTTAGAAGATATTTTTCAGGTAATGTGTTTACTGATAACGTGCATATACTGATAATGTTTGTAATGATAATGTGTGTATACTGATAATGTGTGTATACTGATAATGTGTGTATACTGATAATGTGTATATACTGATAATGTGTGTATACTGATAATGTGTGTACTGATAATGTGTGTATACTGATAATGTGTGTATACTGATAATGTGTGTATACTGATAATGTGTGTATACTGATAATGTGTGTAATGATAATGTGTGTATACTGAAAATGTGTGTATACTGATAATGTGTATATACTGATAATGTGTGTATACTGATAATGTGTGTATACTGATAATGTGTGTATACTGATAATGTGTGTACTGATAATGTGTGTATACTGATAATGTGTGTATACTGATAATGTGTGTATACTGATAATGTGTGTACACTGATAATGTGTGTATACTGATAATGTGTGTATACTGATAATGTGTGTATACTGATAATGTGTGTATACTGATAATGTGTGTATACTGATAATGTGTGTATACTGATAATGTGTGTATACTGATAATGTGTGTATACTGATAATGTGTGTATACTGATAATGTGTGTATACTGATAATGTGTGTATACTGATAATGTGTGTATACTGATAATGTGTATATACTGATAATGTGTGTATACTGATAATGTGTGTATACTGATAATGTGTGTACACTGATAATGTGTGTACACTGATAATGTGTGTATACTGATAATGTGTGTATACTGATAATGTGTGTATACTGATAATGTGTGTATACTGATAATGTGTGTATACTGATAATGTGTGTATACTGATAATTTGTGTATACTGATAATGTGTGTACACTGATAATGTGTGTACACTGATAATGTGTGTACACTGATAATGTGTGTATACTGATAATGTGTGTATACTGATAATGTGTGTATACTGATAATGTGTGTATACTGATAATGTGTGTATACTGATAATGTGTGTATACTGATAATGTGTGTACACTGATAATGTGTGTACACTGATAATGTGTGTACACTGATAATGTGTGTATACTGATAATGTGTGTATACTGATAATGTGTGTATACTGATAATGTGTGTATACTGATAATGTGTGTATACTGATAATGTGTGTATACTGATAATGTGTGTATACTGATAATGTGTGTATACTGATAATGTGTGTATACTGATAATGTGTGTATACTGATAATGTGTGTATACTGATAATGTGTGTACACTGATAATGTGTGTACACTGATAATGTGTGTACACTGATAATGTCAGTTGGCTAGGGTTAGGGTTTACCTTCCAAACAGTTAGTTAGTGTGTTTGTTGTCATATATTGCACCCTGTATCTGCTGTCAATACTGCAGTCTGTGTTTGTTGTCATATATTACACCCTGTATCTGCTGTCAATACTGCAGTCTGTGTTTGTTGTCATATGTTATACCCTGTATCTGCTGTCATATACTGCAGTCTGTGTTTGTTGTCATATATTGCACCCTGAATCTGCTGTCTTATACTGCAGTCTGTGTTTGTTGTCATATATTGCACCCTGTATCTGCTGTCATATACTGCAAAATGTGTTAACTTTAATTGATATACTTGTTTAAGTTTCTCCAGTGTGAATGAAGTGAAGTGTGTGGCATAAATGTTTCAGAACTGGAATACAGCTTGATAAATAGAAGGTCCATTGAATGTTAATATCCCTTAATGCTCAATGAATAGCAGCGGGTAAAGCAGGCAATAAAGGAACAAGAGTAGCTTTATTTTCTGCAGATGTTAGCAGCTTTCTAGTGATGGATTCTGTGTCAGGAGTGACTCGATTAAAGGCTGTTTTACACGGCAAAGACTCCTACTTAAACGTCTCAGGATCCGTAATTATTTATTGATGTCTGTTTCAATCTGCTTCAATCTGCTATGTGAAGGTCCATAGCTCCCTGCTTAATAGACGCATTGGGGAGGAGTTAGGTAAGTGAGGGGAGGAGTTGGGTAAGTGAGGGGAGGAGTTGGGTAAGTGAGGGGAGGAGTTGGGTAAGTGAGGGGAGGAGTTGGGTAAGTGAGGTGAGGAGAGACTATAAGTGAGGTGAGGAGAGACTATAAGTGAGGTGAGGAGAGACTATAAGTGAGGTGAGGAGAGACTATAAGTGAGGTGAGGAGAGACTGTGAGGTGAAGAGAGACTATATAAGTGAGGTGAGGAGAGACTGTAAGTGAGGTGAGGAGACACTATATAAGTGAGGTTAGGAGAGACTGCAAGTAAGATGAGGAGAGACTATAAGTGAGGTGAGGAGAGACTGAGTGAGGTGATGAGAGACTATGAGTGAGGTGAGGAGAGACTGTAAGTGAGGTGAGGAGAGACTATGAGTGAGGTGAGGAGAGACTGTAAATGAGATGAGGAGAGACTATAGGTGAGGTGAGAAGAGACTATACGTGAGGTGAGGTGAGACTTTAAGTGAGGTGAGGAGAGACTATAAGTGAGGTGAGACTATAAGTGAGGTGAGGAGAGACTATAAGTGAGGTGAGGAGAGACTATGAGTGAGGTGAGGAGAGACTATAAGTGAGGTGAGGAGAGACTATAAGTGAGGTGAGGTGAGACTATAAGTGAGGTGAGGAGAGACTGTAAGTGAGGTGAGGAGAGACTGTAAGTGAGGTGAGGAGAGACTATAAGTGAGGTGTGGAGAGACTATAAGTGAGGTGAGGAGAGACTATAAGTGATTTGAGGAGAGACTATAAGTGATTTGAGGAGAGACTATACGTGAGGTGAGGAGAGACTATAAGTGAGGTGAGGAGAGACTATAAGTGAGGTGTGGAGAGACTATAAGTTAGGTGAGGAGAGACTATACGTGAGGTGAGGAGAGACTATAGGTGAGGTGAGGTGAGGTGAGGAGAGACTATACGTGAGATGAGGTGAGACTTTAAGTGAGGTGAGGAGAGACTATAAGTGAGGTGAGACTATAAGTGAGGTGAGGAGAGACTATAAGTGAGGTGAGGAGGGACTGTAAGTGAGGTGTGGAGAGACTATAAGTGAGGTGAGGAGAGACTATACGTGAGGTGAGGAGAGACTATACGTGAGGTGAGGAGAGACTATAAGTGAGGTGAGGAGAGACTATAAGTGAGGTGTGGAGAGACTATAAGTTAGGTGAGGAGAGACTATACGTGAGGTGAGGAGAGACTATAGGTGAGGTGAGGTGAGACTATAAGTGAGATGAGCGGAAGTCCATCAAACATTTAGTGCAGGTGGGTTGATTGTTCCCTGGTATCTACAGCCAAGTAGAACTTCTAGGCCTTTTGTCATGTTAACTGCAGCCGATCAATGACTGGAGGTCAGAGCCCCTGATGTAGCACAGAGCTTAGAGACACAGAGAAGAAAGGCTCGTCACCCAGCGGTCAGTTATTTTCCTTCTGTTAGCCCTTACAGTCCTGAGTGGGTATTGATCAGCTGCTTTAATGCAAACCTGTCAAATGAGTTTTGTGTTGAAGGCTAGAAGCCTGTGACTGCATCAGGATTGCCTTTTCTCCTCACTATCAGTATTTCTGAAATACGATGCATTTTAATCATCATCTGCATGGAAACTGTTTCCCCTCTTTCCTCATATCCTCTCTCCTCTCTCTTCTCTCCTCCTCTCTCCTCTCTCACCTCTCTGTTATGGGTCAGGTATTCTGCCTCTATCTACTCTGTTATGGGTCAGGTATTCTGCCTCTATCTAATCTGTTATGGGTCATGTATTCTCCCTCTATCTACTCTGTTATGGGTCAGGTATTCTGCCTCTATCTACTCTCTGTTATGGGTCATGTATTCTGCCTCTATCTAATCTGTTATGGGCCAGGTATTCTGCCTCTATCTACTCTCTGTTATGGGTCAGGTATTCTGCCTCTATCTACTCTCTGTTATGGGTCAGGTATTCTGCCTCTATCTACTCTCTGTTATGGGTCATGTATTCTGCCTCTATCTAATGTGTTATGGGCCAGGTATTCTGCCTCTATCTAATCTGTTATGGGCCAGGTATTCTGCCTCTATCTACTCTCTGTTATGGGTCAGGTATTCTGCCTCTATCTACTCTGTTATGGGTCATGTATTCTGCCTCTATCTACTCTGTTATGGGTCATGTATTCTGCCTCTATCTACTCTGTTATGGGTCAGGTATTCTGCCTCTATCTACTCTCTGTTATGGGTCAGGTATTCTGCCTCTATCTAATCTGTTATGGGCCAGGTATTCTGCCTCTATCTACTCTGTTCTGGGTCAGGTAATCTGCCTCTATCTACTCTGTTATGGGTCAGGTATTCTCCCTCTATCTAATCTGTTATGGGCCAGGTATTCTGCCTCTATCTACTCTGTTATGGGTCATGTATTCTGCCTCTATCAACTATGTTATGGGTCAGGTATTCTGCCTCTATCTGCTATGTTGTTCTACACTTTAATACAGTTATTTTGATTATCAGGGCACTTTAATACAGTTATTGTGATTATCAGGGCACTTTTATGCAGTTATTGTCATTATCAGGGCACTTTTATACAGTTATTGTCATTATCAGGCCATTTTTATACAGTTATTGTGATTTTCAGGGCACTTTAAAACAGTTATTGTGATTATCAGGGCACTTTTATACAGTTATTGTGATTTTCAGGGCACTTTAGTACAGTACTGGCAAGAGGTAGCATTGAGTACAAACAAAATGAATAGTGCAATTAAAAAAGGCAGGTTACGGAAGGCTTTATAGTATTCATAGTAGCGATATAGTAGCTAGCACAGCAAAGGTAAACCAGTAGCTAGCGTTATAACCCTATTCCAATAGTCCTGTAGGTATAGCTCTAACACTAATCCAATAGTAATTCAGCTAAAGCTCTAACCCTAATCCAATAGTAATGCAGCTAGAGCTCTAACCCTAATCCAATAGTAATGCAGCTAGAGCTATAACCCTAATCTAATAGTAACGCAGCTAGAGCTCTAACCCTAATCCAATAGTAACGCAGCTAGCGCTATAACCCTAATCCAATAGTAACGCAGCTAGCGCTATAACCCTAATCCAATAGTAATGCAGCTAGAGCTCTAACCCTAATCCAATAGTAACGCAGCTAGAGCTCTAACCCTAATCCAATCGTAACGCAGCTAGAGCTCTCACCCTAATCCAATAGTAATGCAGCTAGCGCTATAACCCTAATCCAATAGTCCTGTAGCTAGAGCTCTAACCATAATCCAATGGTCTTGTAGCTAGAGCTCTAACCCTAATCCAATAGTAACGCAGCTAGCGCTATAACCCTAATCCAATAGTAACGCAGCTAGCGCTATAACCCTAATCCAATAGTAATGCAGCTAGAGCTCTAACCCTAATCCAATAGTAACGCAGCTAGAGCTCTAACCCTAATCCAATCGTAACGCAGCTAGAGCTCTCACCCTAATCCAATAGTAATGCAGCTAGCGCTATAACCCTAATCCAATAGTCCTGTAGCTAGAGCTCTAACCATAATCCAATGGTCTTGTAGCTAGAGCTCTAACCCTAATCCAATAGTAATGCAGCTAGAGCTCTAACCCTAATCCAATAGTAATGCAGCTAGAGCTCTAACCCTAATCCAATAGTACTACAGCTAGAGCTCTAACCCTAATCCAATAGTACTACAGCTAGAGCTCTAACCCTAATCCAATAGTACTACAGCTAGAGCTCTAACCCTAATCCAATAGTAACGCAGCTAGAGCTCTAACCCTAATCCAAGCAAGCGCTCTGTGGTTCTTGATAGGGAAGGTTTGTTTACTCATTTTAACAACAACAAGTTTGTACATTTTACCAACATTTCTTTGTGTACCAAAAGCAGTTAGATCAGGGAAATTGTCGAGGTGTCCATGAGCAAGACACCTAACCCCAGCTGCTCCTGGCGAGCCTGCAGTCGCCTTGCATGGTAGACGCGGTTGTCAGTGGGTGAATGTGACGCAGGATCTGTAAAGCGCTTTGGATAAAAGCGCTATATAAAAGCTTAGCATATACCATTTATTTATGTTAAAAGACTTTCAGGCCGATTTTCCCCAATCGACCCTTTATGTTTTTACAACCCTTTATCTTCTGCAGTATATTTTTCTGACTACCACTAGCTGTACACTCTATATACCTAATCAGCATCCAAACCAAGTGTACACTAGCTTTACACTCTATATACCTAATCAGCATCCAAACCAAGTGTACACTAGCTTTACACTCTATATACCTAATCACATCAGCATCCAAACCAAGTGTACACTAGCTTTACACTCTATATACCTAATCACATCAGCATCCAAACCAAGTGTACACTAGCTGTACACTCTATATACCTCCTAATCACATCAGCATCCAAACCAAGTGTACACTAGCCGTACACTCTATATACCTAATCACATCAGCATCCAAACCAAGTGTACACTAGCTTTACACTCTATATACCTAATCACATCAGCATCCAAACCAAGTGTACACTAGCCGTACACTCTATATACCTAATCACATCAGCATCCAAACCAAGTGTACACTAGCCGTACACTCTATATACCTAATCACATCAGCATCCAAACTAATTGTACACTAGCCGTACACTCTATATACCTAATCACATCAGCATACAAACCAAGTGTACACTAGCCGTACACTCTATATACCTAATCACGTCAGCATCCAAACCAAGTGTACACTAGCTGTACACTCTATATACCTAATCACATCAGCATCCAAACCAAGTGTACACTAGCTGTACACTCTATATACCTCCTAATCACATCAGCATCCAAACCAAGTGTACACTAGCTGTACACTCTATATACCTAATCACATCAGCATCCAAACCAAGTGTACACTAGCTGTACACTCTATATACCTAATCACATCAGCATCCAAACCTAGTGTACACTAGCTGTACACTCTATATACCTAATCAGATCAGCATACAAACCAAGTGTACACTAGCCTTACACTCTATATACCTAATCACATCAGCATACAAACCAAGTGTACACTAGCCGTACACTCTATATACCTAATCAGATCAGCATACAAACCAAGTGTACACTAGCTGTACACTCTATATACCTAATCACATCAGCATACAAACCAAGTGTACACTAGCTGTACACTCTATATACCTAATCACATCAGCATCCAAACCAAGTGTACACTAGCTGTACACTCTATATACCTAATCACATCAGCATCCAAACCAAGTGTACACTAGCTGTACACTCTATATACCTAATCACATCAGCATACAAACCAAGTGTACACTAGCTTTACACTCTATATACCTAATCACATCAGCATACAAACCAAGTGTACACTAGCTGTACACTCTATATACCTAATCACATCAGCATACAAACCAAGTGTACACTAGCTGTACACTCTATAGCATTAGTAATGGTTGTAGTAGTAATGGTTGTAGTAGTAATGTTTGTAGTAGTAATGGTTGTAGTAGTAGTAATGGTAGTAGTAGTAATGGTAGCAGTAGTAATGGATGTAGTAGTAATGGTAGTAGTAGTAATGGCTGTAGTAGTAGTAATGGCTGTAGTAGTAGTAATGGCTGTAGTAGTAGTAATGGCTGTAGTAGTAGTAATGGCTGTAGTAGTAATGGCTGTAGTAGTAATGGCTGTAGTAGTAATGGCTGTAGTAGTAATGGCTGTAGTGGTAATGATTGTAGTGGTAATGGCTGTAGTGGTAATGGCTGTAGTAGTAATGGCTGTAGTGGTAATGGCTGTAGTAGTAATGATTGTAGTGGTAATGGCTGTAGTGGTAATGGCTGTAGTAGTAATGGCTGTAGTGGTAATGGCTGTAGTGGTAATGGCTGTAGTGGTAATGGCTGTAGTGGTAATGGCTGTAGTGGTAATGGCTGTAGTGGTAATGGCTGTAGTGGTAATGGCTGTAGTGGTAATGGCTGTAGTGGTAATGATTGTAGTGGTAATGGCTGTAGTGGTAATGGCTGTAGTGGTAATGGCTGTAGTGGTAATGGCTGTAGTGGTAATGATTGTAGTGGTAATGGTTGTAGTGGTAATGATTGTAGTGGTAATGGCTGTAGTGGTAATGGCTGTAGTGGTAATGGCTGTAGTGGTAATGGCTGTAGTGGTAATGGCTGTAGTGGTAATGGCTGTAGTGGTAATGGCTGTAGTGGTAATGGCTGTAGTGGTAATGGCTGTAGTGGTAATGGTACTAGTGATTGGAAAAGTAAAAGGTCTTGAAGTTACATGTAGGGTGTATTGTCTAGCAGCTCATTTGATTCCCTTTCTCCTAAGTTATTCTTGATTGAAGCTTTTCAAATGGATTCGGTCGCTTCTAGGACAGATTTCCCATGAAGCAGCAGCACAGTATTTGCATACTTACACATCCCCTGTCTGTCTAGGGGGGTTGGGGGAAGCCAGGCCACCTTAGTGTCCTCTTGTAATGGTAACTCTGGATCGTTCAACAAATTGAAATGTGTTTGGAGCTGAAGATTGCCTCTTTGTCAGATGAACATTTCCATGACATTTCTCCTTTTCATTTCTGCAACTTTGTGTCCATGGGGGAAGTAACTGTAACTCGGCTCCAATACCTGTTGTTAAATATACAGAACAAATAGAGGCTCTAGGCCTTAGAGACAAAGAGCACATGTATTACTGTTTACATCTTGATACAGCATTGTGTCTGTGTGTGTACGTGTGTGTACGTGTGTGTGCGTGTGCGCGTGTGCGCGGACCAGTTCTGCTGTTTTGTTGTGTAGGAGTTGACAGATGATCTGTTAAATGATAGCAGATGTATGATGTCAGAAGCAGGAAGTCGTTCAGAGAGAAATGGTTATGTTTAGTTAATATGTAGCTTAGCTATAAAAACACGTCATGAAGAAATGGGACTGACTGCATATCACTTCCACATCTTAATGTATTGATGGAAACACAGTGAAGATATTTAAAGAAAACCATCTGTATTTTCCCCTGCATTCTGTTTCTGTTTATTAGGCATTAATCTTAGAGTAGGAAACAGATCATTATGATACTACAATATTCTCTGCTTGACGTCTGACTGCCTCAAAAATGAAACAGATTTTACTTGACTTAAGAGAGTGCTTCTAATTTCAGCTTGTTTTTTTGTATAAAAGACAGAAATCTTGCTGATTGACAGGGGATCAAATACTTATTTCAAAATAAATGTATAATTCATTTGAAATGCGTTATTCTGGATTCTGTTGTTGTTATTCTGTCTCTCACTGTTCAAATAAAAAATGATAGACTTATCATGTCTTTGTCAGGGGGCAAACGTACAAAAACAGCAAACTGTTGGTAATTTGTGGGTGTTTCGGTCGCTCATTCATTGCTTCTCATTGTTTCATGTCACAGGTATGTAGAGGTGTGTGTTATCAGATATTTTGAAACTGTTTTGTATTCATTTAGAAAGTCGCTCTGTAGCGTATTTAGTTTTACATTCAGTTTTGCTTTCCGATCCGTGTCAAGTGTTTGTTTGTTAAAATAAAGTCCAAGAACGGTGAAAACTGGTTCTGCCTTGGCTTCAGTCCTGCACTACACCTAAGAGGGTTAGGGTTAGGGTTAAGGTTCGGGTTAGGGTTAGCCCTAACCTCTCTCACAGAATGAGAAGCCATTCAAAAAGCCAAAAGAGTCTGAAGGTGGGTCGAATCTTTGGGGATTATTTTTTTGCTCCCAGATGGAGGAGCCCACTGTTACACCCGGGAGCAGCGGCCATGTCCTACTGCAAAGACATTTACATGGCAGGGATGTCCTACTGCAAAGACATTTACATGGCAGGGATGTCCTACTGCAAGGACATTTACATGGCAGGGATGTCCTACTGCAAAGACATTTACATGGCAGGGATGTCCTACTGCAAAGACATTTACATGGCAGGGATGTCCTACTGCAAGGACATTTACATGGCAGGGATGTCCTACTGCAAGGACATTTACATGGCAGGGATGTCCTACTGCAAGGACATTTACATGGCAGGGATGTCCTACTGCAAGGACATTTACATGGCAGGGATGTCCTACTGCAAGGACATTTACATGGCAGGGATGTCCTACTGCAAGGACATTTACATGGCAGGGATGTCCTACTGCAAGGACATTTACATGGCAGGGATGTCCTACTGCAAGGACATTTACATGGCAGGGATGTCCTACTGCAAGGACATTTACATGGCAGGGATGTCCTACTGCAAAGACATTTACATGGCAGGGATGTCCTACTGCAAGGACATTTACATGGCAGGGGATTGTGGGTTTGACTCCCTTTCTTCAGACGATAAGGAGGTGGTGTACGACGAGGTGGAAGGAGACTCCCTCTCTTAAGACGATAAGGAGGCGGTGTACGATGAGGTGGAAGGGGACTCCCACAGTCCTGGAGCCGCCAGTAGCGCCATCTAGAGCCTGCCACAGCTACAGAGCG
Organism: Dallia pectoralis; assembly: GCA_029465975.1. NCBI lineage: Eukaryota > Metazoa > Chordata > Actinopteri > Esociformes > Umbridae > Dallia > Dallia pectoralis. Next base: position 23,473,124 of record CM055736.1, on the reverse strand, counting down.
ACCCCATCTAACCACCCACTTCTAGGGCACAGAGGCCTCTGGAGTGGTTGGGATCTGGTGGAGGGCATGGTTGGAGCTGCCAAACGTGCCTAAAATGCTCAGCATGCCAGATCCGGTCTCCCTCTGTGTGCCAGAGCCGGTTAGGGTTAACACAGGGTCCGCCTCTGGCACAATACAATTGTGCAAATAAGAGCTATGTCCAGTTATAGTATATATAATTATGATTTGTTTAAAGACACATTGCATTATTCCCTCAAAAGTATAACTCGTGCGTGCAGGAGATCACCTTTTTTATTAAATAAAACGAGTACATCATCTATTGATTACAACATCTATTGATTACATCATCTATTGATTATCCAGCCCTACTGCCAGTAGTGTTTATGTTGCTGATGGACAATGATAAAGTACGCTATATTATACGCTTTATTATATGGTACAGTACTTGGTTGCTCAATAGGTACAGCAAGGCTCTTGCAACACAAAGATTTCTGCTGGTGCAACTCATCAGTGCATGGAGTAAAGGCAACACTGCTGCCAAGCCAAGAGTTGTTGTTGCTATTGTAATGTTTATATCCTCAGAGAGCCTTCATCTCTTTCTCAGTCTCTGTAACCCTGGTAGTGTTCACTCTCATTCTTGGTTCTCCTTTTCCCTCCCTCTTACCTTGTGTCACTTCTTTTCTTGCCCCTCATCTGCTCCTCTCTCCTCTGGTCTCCTCCTCCACACCATGACTCTACCTGGATGTGAAGTCTCTGAGTGAAGAGTAAGTGTGTGTCTTTATGTGTCCCATCTTCACTCTGGATTGAAAGGGAGCGAAACACAAACACTCAGAGAGAAGAATAGCAGCCATGCCCGATCAGATTGAAATGCAAAGCAAACCAGATGGGGCCCCAATGTTGTTTAGAACACAATTCTATTCACAGGCCCCCAGGCTAGAGTGGAGAGAGCCTTTTAGACTGACTGTCTATGTACAACCAGGTACTTCTGATGTCTTTCAAATTTAATCAGAATGTTATATTCAGCAAGTGAGTACAGCCATTGATATTTAGCAATGTTCTATTGATGGTATACCTTCACTCTACATGCAGACAGAATCAGACTGCCCCTGTGGATTCACCAGTGAATAAAGAAAGTCAAACGTGCTGAATCTGTTCATTAAGTCGACAGACTGGGCTCAGATTTTAGTTTTCTTTCCAAAACTTTTGGTGATCTCTAAAAGATGCTAAGACTTTGATTCCATCTAGTATAGTTTGCATATTTTCTACACTGAAGGTGGTGTTGGTGGATGACGGTTATGTAGGTGCTGGTAGTGGATGATGGTTATGGTGGTAGTGGATGACGGTTATGGTGGTAGTGGATGACAGTTATGCTGGTAGAGGATGATGGTTATGGTGGTAGTGGATGACAGTTATGCTGGTAGAGGATGATGGTTATGCTGGTAGAGGATGACAGTTATGGTGGTAGTGGATGACAGTTATGGTGGTAGTGGATGACAGTTATGGTGGTAGTGGATGACAGTTATGGTGGTAGTGGATGATGGTTATGGTGGTAGTGGATGACAGTTATGGTGGTAGTGGATGACAGTTATGGTGGTAGTGGATGACAGTTATGGTGGTAGTGGATGATGGTTATGGTGGTAGTGGATGACAGTTATGGTGGTAGTGGATGATGGTTATGCTGGTAGAGGATGATGGTTATGCTGGTAGAGGATGACAGTTATGGTGGTAGTGGATGAATGGTTGTGGAGGTGCTGGTAGTGGATGATGCTGGTTATGGTGGTTATGCTGGTAGTGGATGATGGTTATGCTGGTAGTGGATGACAGTTATGCTGGTAGAGGATGATGGTTATGCTGGTAGAGGATGACAGTTATGCTGGTAGTGGATGACAGTTATGCTGGTAGAGGATGATGGTTATGCTGGTAGAGGATGACAGTTATGCTGGTAGTGGATGACAGTTATGCTGGTAGAGGATGACAGTTATGCTGGTAGTGGATGACAGTTATGGTGGTAGTGGATGAATGGTTGTGTAGGTGCTGGTAGTGGATGACGGTTGTGTAGGTGCTGGTAGTGGATGACAGTTATGGTGGTAGTGGATGATGGTTATGGTGGTAGTGGATGATGGTTATGGTGGTAGTGGATGACGGTTATGGTGGTAGTGGATGACGGTTATGGTTGTAGTGGATGACGGTTATGGTGGTAGTGGATGACGGTTATGTAGGTGCTGGTAGTGGATGACAGTTATGGTGGTAGTGGATGACAGTTATGGTGGTAGTGGATGACGGTTATGGTGGTAGTGGATGACGGTTATGGTGGTAGTGGATGACGGTTATGGTGGTAGTGGATGATGGTTATGGTGGTAGTGGATGACGGTTATGGTGGTAGTGGATGACGGTTATGTAGGTGCTGGTAGTGGATGACAGTTATGGTGGTAGTGGATGACGGTTGTGTAGGTGCTGGTAGTGGATGACGGTTATGGTGGTAGTGGATGACGGTTATGGTGGTAGTGGATGACGGTTGTGTAGGTGCTGGTAGTGGATGACGGTTGTGTAGGTGCTGGTAGTGGATGACGGTTATGTAGGTGCTGGTAGTGGATGACGGTTATGTAGGTGCTGGTAGTGGATGACGGTTATGTAGGTGCTGGTAGTGGATGACGGTTATGGTGGTAGTGGATGACGGTTGTGTAGGTGCTGGTAGTGGATGACGGTTGTGTAGGTGCTGGTAGTGGATGACGGTTGTGTAGGTGCTGGTAGTGGATGACGGTTATGTAGGTGCTGGTAGTGGATGATGGTTATGGTGGTAGTGGATGACGGTTATGGTGGTAGTGGATGACGGTTGTGTAGGTGCTGGTAGTGGATGACGGTTGTGTAGGTGCTGGTAGTGGATGACGGTTGTGTAGGTGCTGGTAGTGGATGACGGTTGTGTAGGGTTGTGTCGGTGCTGGTAGTGGATGACGGTTGTGTAGGTGCTGGTAGTGGATGACGGTTGTGTAGGTGCTGGTAGTGGATGACGGTTGTGTTGGTGCTGGTAGTGGATGACGGTTGTGTAGGTGCTGGTAGTGGATGACGGTTGTGTAGGTGCTGGTAGTGGATGACGCTTATGTAGGTGCTGGTAGTGGATGACGGTTGTGTAGGTGCTGGTAGTGGATGACGGTTGTGTAGGTGCTGGTAGTGGATGACGGTTATGTAGGTGCTGGTAGTGGATGAGGTGCCGGTTATGGTGGTAGTGGATGACGGTTATGGTGGTAGTGGATGACGGTTGTGTAGGTGCTGGTAGTGGATGACGGTTGTGTCGGTGCTGGTAGTGGATGACGGTTGTGTAGGTGCTGGTAGTGGATGACGGTTGTGTAGGTGCTGGTAGTGGATGACGGTTGTGTTGGTGCTGGTAGTGGATGACGGTTGTGTAGGTGCTGGTAGTGGATGACGGTTGTGTAGGTGCTGGTAGTGGATGACGGTTGTGTAGGTGCTGGTAGTGGATGACGCTTATGTAGGTGCGGGTAGTGGATGACGGTTGTGTAGGTGCTGGTAGTGGATGACGGTTGTGTAGGTGCTGGTAGTGGATGACGGTTATGTAGGTGCTGGTAGTGGATGACGGTTATGGTGGTAGTGGATGACGGTTATGGTGGTAGTGGATGACGGTTGTGTAGGTGCTGGTAGTGGATGACGGTTGTGTAGGTGCTGGTAGTGGATGACGGTTATGTAGGTGCTGGTAGTGGATGACGGTTGTGTAGGTGCTGGTAGTGGATGACGGTTGTGTCGGTGCTGGTAGTGGATGACGGTTGTGTAGGTGCTGGTAGTGGATGACGGTTGTGTAGGTGCTGGTAGTGGATGACGGTTGTGTTGGTGCTGGTAGTGGATGACGGTTGTGTAGGTGCTGGTAGTGGATGACGGTTGTGTAGGTGCTGGTAGTGGATGACGGTTGTGTAGGTGCTGGTAGTGGATGACGGTTGTGTAGGTGCTGGTAGTGGATGACGCTTATGTAGGTGCGGGTAGTGGATGATGGTTGTGTAAGTGTGGACGACTACGGTGGCGGAGAGTATGTGAACTCATTAACAGAGTGCTCTAACCTAACTTCATTTTCTAATAAATGTAACAGATTGTCCCAGCCAGGCTTAACTTTTATTCTGACAATCGTCTTACCAAAGTAAATATAAATCAGCATATCGAACAGCGCATCAGAACCACAGCGCATCAGAACCACAGCGCATCAGAACCACAGCGCATCAGAACCACAGCGCATCAAAACCACAGCGCATCAGAACCACAGCGCATCAGAACCACAGCGCATCAGAACCACAGCGCATCAGAACCACAGCGCATCAGAACCTCATCAACAAAAACTAAAACTTTTACACTAAAAATGACGCTAAATACCGAACTCCATTTTTGTGGCATAACAGAGCTGGACGAATGGTATCATTTACATTTATATTATATATAGATTTACCACAGTAGTCATAATTCCATCTAGCTTTCTAAAAGAAGATTAAAACATTTTCATTTCCATAATTTTTTTGCATAAGACAACTAGCAGCTTTAAACGATTAGAACGAAGGGATTTCTTTGTGCTTTTGGGGAGTCCCTGCCACATCTAATAGACTTTGAGAACTTTTAAGAGAGGATTTGAAGCTTTCACTGGATGTATGTTTCCACTGTGAGATGAGAAGAGACAAAGCAACCATAATGGAGATGGTAAAGCGACGGACAGAGACGGACAACTCCTCTGGCTAATTATCATATAACACAGTTGTCATTGAATTCATTCTCACTCTCTGTAAAGCCTAAAGATGGTTGTGTTGGAAAATACCAGTAGATCGACACTCTGAAATACTCAAACACTTTCTGATTCTTAAATGCATTGGGCTGCTGCCACGATTGATGAGATAATTGATGAATGTGTGAGTAAATATATATATGATGTGACTGGTGAATGTGTGAGTAAATATATATATGATGTGACTGGTGAATGTGTGAATAAATATATATATGATGTGACTGGTGATTTTGTGAGTAAATATATATATGATGTGACTGGTGAATGTGTGAGTAAATATATATATGATGTGACTGGTGAAAGTGTGAGTAAATAAATATATATGACGTGACTGGTGAATGTGTGAGTAAATATATAGATATGAAGTGACTGGTGAATGTGTGAGTAAATATATATATGTGAAGTGACTGGTGAATGTGTGAGTAAATAAATATATATGACGTGACTGGTGAATGTGTGAGTAAATATATAGATATGAAGTGACTGGTGAATGTGTGAGTAAATATATATATATGAAGTGACTGGTGAATGTGTGAGTAAATAAATATATATGACGTGACTGGTGAATGTGTGAGTAAATATATAGATATGAAGTGACTGGTGAATGTGTGAGTAAATATATATATGTGAAGTGACTGGTGAATGTGTGAGTAAATATATATATATATATGAAGTGACTGGTGAATGTGTGAGTAAATATATATATGATGTGACTGGTGAATGTGTGAGTAAATATATATATGATGTGACTGGTGAATGTGTGAATAAATATATATATGATGTGACTGGTGATTTTGTGAGTAAATATATATATGATGTGACTGGTGAATGTGTGAGTAAATAAATATATATGACGTGACTGGTGAATGTGTGAGTAAATATATAGATATGAAGTGACTGGTGAATGTGTGAGTAAATATATATATGTGAAGTGACTGGTGAATGTGTGAGTAAATATATATATGATGTGACTGGTGAATGTGTGAATAAATATATATATGATGTGACTGGTGAAAGTGTGAGTAAATAAATATATATGACGTGACTGGTGAATGTGTGAGTAAATATATAGATATGAAGTGACTGGTGAATGTGTGAGTAAATATATATATGTGAAGTGACTGGTGAATGTGTGAGTAAATATATATATATATGAAGTGACTGGTGAATGTGTGAGTAAATATATATATATATATATATATATATGAAGTGACTGGTGAATGTGTGAGTAAATATATATATATATGAAGTGACTGGTGAATGTGTGAGTAAATATATATATATATGAAGTGACTGGTGAATGTGTGAGTAAATATATATATATATATATACATGTATGTATGTATATACATGTATGTATGTATATACATGTATGTATGTGTATATATGTATATATGTGTATATATGTATATATGTCTATGTTATTTTCTTGTTGCTTTCTTCTACCGGCACTGTATTTATCTAGAGAGACCGGCACCGTATTTATCTAGAGACCGGCACCGAATTAATCTAGCGAGAACGGCACCGAATAATTTAGCGAGACAGGCACCATATTTATCTAGAGAGACCGGCACTGAATTAATCTAGAGAGACCAGCACGGTATGTATCTAGAGATACCGGCACCTAATGAATCTAAAGAGACCAGCATTGTATTCATCTAGACTCTAAACATGGTCTACAGTCTAACAGTCTAAAGATGGTCTGCAGTCTACATTATTAGTATTCATATTTTAATTGATCTGTAATTTGTGTCTATAGAGTCTATATTGGGTCCCTGTAGTTCAGCCCAGGGGGTCCCTGTAAGTTCAGCCCTTATATTTCTGATCTCCCTCTGATTCCCTGCCTAGCCTTGTCTCTCCCTCTCCTGTTTTTCCATTCTCTTTTTCAGACTTTTTATCTTGTTGCTACATATTATGCATCCATGTTGACAGGTAGAGTTACAACATGATCTTTTATAGTTGAAAGGGTCTATTTATTTACAATCTGAAAGAAACAGTAAGATAATGGCAAACACCAAGACAGAAGTGAAGATGAGAGGCAAAAAGAGGACTGTGATAATGGATGAGCTGTGCGTTACAAGATACCCTGAGGTCTGAATCAGATAGTCTGTTCAGCTGCTTAGCAGATAATACATGTTCTTCTGAGACGACCTAATGCCCTGCTCCACGTCTATAGAAGAGGAATAAACCAAACATTATGGCCTGCTCCACTTCTGTAGAAGAGGAATAAACCAAACATTATGTCATGCTCCACTTCTGTAGAAGAGGAATAAACCAAACATTATGCCCTGCTCCACTTCTGTAGAAGAGGTATAAACCAAACATTATGCCCTGCTCCACTTCTGTAGAAGAGGAATAAACTTAACATTATGTCATGCTCCACTTCTGTAGAAGAGGAATAAACCAAACATTATGCCCTGCTCCACTTCTGTAGAAGAGGAATAAACTTAACATTATGTCATGCTCCACTTCTGTAGAAGAGGTATAAACCAAACATTATGCCCTGCTCCACTTCTGTAGAAGAAGAATAAACCCAACATTATGTCCTGCTCCACTTCTGTAGAAGAGGAATAAACCAAACATTATGTCATGCTCCACTTCTGTAGAAGAGGAATAAACCAAACATTATGTCATGCTCCACTTCTGTAGAAGAGGAATAAACCAAACATTATGCCCTGCTCCACTTCAGTAAAAGAGGAATGAACCAATCATTATATCCTGCTCCACTTCTGTACAATAGGAATAAACCAAACATTATTCCCTGCTCCACTTCTGTACAAGAGGAATAAACCAAACATTATGTCCTGCTCCACTTCTGTAGAAGAGGAATAAACCAAACATAATGCCCTGCTCCACTTCTGTAGAAGAGAAATAAACCAAACATTATGTCCTGCTCCACTTCTGTAGAAGAGGAATAAACCAAACATTATGCCCTGCTCCACTTCTGTACAAGAGGAATAAACCAAACATTATGCCCTGCTCCACTTCTGTAGAAGAGGAATAAACCAAACAGTATGCCCTGCTCCACTTCTGTAGAAGAGGAATAAACCAAACATTATTTCCTGCTACACTTCGGTAGAAGTGGAATAAACTGAACATTATGTCCTGCTCCACTTCTGTAGAAGAGGAATAAACCAAACATTATGTCCTGCTCCACTTCTGTAGAAGAGGAATAAACCAAACATTATGTCATGCTCCACTTCTGTAGAAGAGGAATAAACCAAACATTATGCCCTGCTCCACTTCTCTAGAAGAGGAATAAACCAAACATTATGCCCTGTTCCACTTCTGTAAAAGAGGAATAAACCAAACATTATGCCCTGCTCCACTTCTGTAGAAGAGGAATAAACTGAACATTATGTCATGCTCCACTTCTGTAGAAGAGGAATAAACCAAACATTATGCCCTGCTCCACTTCTGTAGAAGAGGAATGAACCAAACATTATGTCATGCTCCACTTCTGTACAAGTGGAATAAACCAAACATTATGCCCTGTTCCACTTCTGTAAAAGAGGAATAAACCAAACATTGTGTCCTGCTCCACTTCTGTAGAAGAGGAATAAACCAAACATTGTGTCCTGCTCCACTTCTGTAGAAGAGGAATAAACCAAACATTGTGTCCTGCTCCACTTCTGTAGAAGAGGAATAAACCAAACATTGTGTCCTGCTCCACTTCTGTAGAAGAGGAATAAACCAAACATTGTGTCCTGCTCCACTTCTGTAGAAGAGGAATAAACCAAACATTATGTCCTGCTACACTTCTGTACAAGAGGAATGAACCAGTAGAATGCCATTGCTTTAGATTATGTGATTTAACATGCTAGGGTATTTTTCCTACTGGCAATATCCCTAATGGAATGGACAGAGATAAAAAGTGAGAGGAAGAGAATGGAAGAAAATCAGAGAGTGGATCCTAACTGGTTATGTCATCCGGATAGAGTAGAAGTGATTATAAACTTAAAAACACCCTCTTAGCTTTCTCCAGAGCAAGTTTAGTTGGAGAATTATAACTAAGCTGGCTTTGGCTTCACGCAAACGCTTTTAACCATAAGCAGTAGGGAGAAGGCTCTTACAAAGTAAGTGTACCAAGACAAACAATTTATGTACAAACCCACTTTGCAGAGGATCAGCCTGACATACTTTAAATGGAGTAATATTCATTAAAGGAAAAAAATAAAAAAATAAAATTCAGAAATCACTTTACAAGTGGAATTTAATCTTTAAATGGATACAAAACAGATATAGTCCTTTGCTGCTGTCACTGTGTATTTTGTAGATCTTTTTCTAGATTTTTCATTAATTTGACATGAAAAAGTTTTAAGTATTAGTATAAGTGTTTTAACAATATTTGTTGTGTACTCAGATATAGTGATTGGCTTTGTTTTTTTTATTCTATGGTGGGTTAGGGTTAGAGTTAGAATTAGGGTTTGGGTTAGTAGTAAGAAATGTTTGGTCTCGCTTTCTATAATGTCTGACTACTGTGCATATTCAACTGGAGCATTCAAGTGTCTTAAAGCCCAACCCTAAACCTTTCCTGCTCATCGTGTGTGTGTGTGTGTGTGTGTGTGTGTGTGTGTGTGTGTGTTGAATACTATCAGGAGTGTGTGTGTGTTGAACACCATCAAGGTGTGTGTGTGTGTGTGTGTGTGTTGTTTGTGTGTGGGTGTGTGGAACACCATCAGGAGTGTGTTATACATATATCCCATTAGCTGTAATTATAGGATGCAATAACTCTAATGACCAGAGGGGGGGCAATGTCTTCCAGGGCAGCCATTAAAACCGACTTGGTAATTAGAGATTATTTAATTGATGGCAGGATTTTCTAAATAAGTTCACAAACTAAACCAACCAGTCTGTTTTACCTGATTCTTAAACTTTAAGGTGCCCAAACTAAACCAACCAGGCTGTTTTACCTGACTCTTAAACTTTAAGGTGCCCAAACTAAACCAACCAGGCTGATTTACCTGACTCTTAAACTTTAAGGCGTCCAACTGTAGGTTACATTTTTTGTACAACAAAATGATATGCGTGATTATAATGTTATTAGCATGATTAGAATGTTATATGCGTGATTGGAATGTTATATGCATGATTAGAATGTTATTAGCATGATTAGAATGTTATATGCGTGATTGGAATGTTATATGCATGATTAGAATGTTATTAGCATGATTATGCATGATTAGAATGTTATATGCATGATTGGAATGTTATATGCATGATTAGAATGTTATTAGCATGATTAGAATGTTATATGCGTGATTGGAATGTTATATGCGTGATTGGAATGTTATATGCATGATTAGAATGTTATATGCATGTTTAGAATGTTATATGCGTGATTGGAATGTTATATGCATGATTAGAATGTTATATGCATGATTAGAATGTTATATGCATGATTAGAATGTTATATGCGTGATTGGAATGTTATATGCATGTTTAGAATATTATATGCATGATTAGAATGTTATATGCATGATTAGAATATTATATGCATGATTAGAATGTTATATGCATGATTAGAATGTTATATGCATGTTTAGAATGTTATATGCATGATTAGAATGTTATATGCATGTTTAGAATATTATATGCATGATTAGAATGTTATATGCATGATTAGAATGTTATATGCATGTTTAGAATATTATATGCATGATTAGAATGTTATATGATTGGAATGTTATATTGTTTAGAATGTTATATGCGTGATTGGAATGTTATATGCATGATTAGAATATTATATGCATGATTAGAATGTTATATGCATGTTTAGAATGTTATATGCATGTTTAGAATATTATATGCATGATTAGAATGTTATATGCATGTTTAGAATGTTATATGCATGATTGGAATGTTATATGCATGTTTAGAATGTTATATGCGTGATTAGAATGTTATATGCATGTTTAGAATGTTATATGCATGATTAGAATGTTATATGCATGATTAGAATGTTATATGCATGTTTAGAATGTTATATGCGTGATTAGAATGTTATATGCATGTTTAGAATGTTATATGCATGATTAGAATGTTATATGCATGTTTAGAATGTCATATGCATGATTGGAATGTTATATGCATGATTAGAATGTTATGTGCATGTTTAGAATATTATATGCATGATTAGAATGTTATATGCGTGATTGGAATGTTATATGCATGATTTAAAAGTGATATGCATGTTTGGAATGCTATATGCATGATTAGAATATCATATGCATGTTTGGAATGCTATATGCATGATTAGAATGTCATATGCATGTTTGGAATGTTATATGCATGATTAGAATGGCATATGCATGTTTGGAATGCTATATGCATGATTAGAATTTCATATGCATGTTTGGAATGCTATGTGCATGATTAGAATGTCATATGCATGTTTGGAATGCTATATGCATGATTAGAATGTCATATGCATGTTTGGAATGCTATATGCATGATTAGAATGTCATATGCATGTTTGGAATGCTATATGCATGATTAGAAGGTCATATGCATGTTTGGAATGCTATATGCTTGATTAGAACATTTATATGTACCATAAAAACGTTAAATGCTTGATTAGAACATTTACATGTGTCACGTCCCAATAGGAGATGAAGGAGGAATCCAGACAAGAGAGGACAACGTTTATATGCTTTCGTTTAATAATAACGAATAGTCAACGGCAGTGCAACACATGCCATCTTAGTGGGTTAGGGTTAGGGACTGTAGCCCACCCTGATATCATATCATAGTGGCAGGACTGTAGCCCACCCTGATCTCATATCATAGTGGCAGGACTGTAGCCCACCCTGATCTCATATCATATCATGAAACGGCTCTGACTGAACACTGACTCGGGTAAAATTACAGTTTTGGTTCTATTAGATCTCAGTGCTGCATTTGACACAGTAGATCATATAACACTTCTGGACAGTCCTTAATTGGTTCAGGTCTTATTTAGATGGGCGGAGTTACTTTGTCACCATAGGCAATCATGAATCTAATAAGGTGGCTATGACATGTGGAATTCCCCAGGGATTAATTCTCGGACCACTTCTGTTCAATCTCTATATGCTACCTCTGGGCAAAGTTTTACAGAACAACAACATTAAGTACCATAGTTATGCAGATGATACTCAAATATATATGGTTCTTGAACCATCTGACTGCAGCTCTATTGACTCACTGTATCAATGTATAGAGCACATCAATGACTGGATGAACCAAAATTGTCTACAATTAAACCAAAATAAAACAGAGATTATTGTGTTTGGCAACTAAAATAAAAGAACTAATATTAGGAAAGAACTTGATTCTCGAGCCTGAAAAACCAGGGACCAAGTGCGTAATCTAGGTGTAATGATAGACTCAGATCTTACGTTCACCAGTCATATCAAAACGGTCACCAAAACAGCGTTCTATCATCTTAAAAATATAGCCAAAATCAAGGATCTGGTGTCGAAAAAAGACCAAGAGAGGCTTATCAATGCATTTATCTCCAGTAGGGTTGACTACTGTAATGGGCTCTTAACTGGACTGTAAAACAGCTGCAGCTCATTCAGAATGCTGCTGCTAGAATGTTAACAAAAACTAAGAGAACAGAACACATCACGCCGGTTCTTAAATCTTTGCACTGGCTTCCAGTTAGTTACAGAATAGATTTTAAAGTTTTGCTAGTAGTCTATAAATCTCTGAACGGACTGGGCCCTGAATACATTTCTGATATGTTTGAGGATTATAAACCAAGCAGGGCACTCCGATCACTGAACTCAGGACAGCTAGTGGAGCCCAGAGTCAAAACTAAACATGGTGAAGCTGCATTCAGCAGTTACGCTGCATGCAATTGGAATAAATTACCAGAAGATCTTAGACGTGCCCAAAATGTATCAATTTTTAAAGCCAGGCTAAAAACATTTCTCTTTTCGCAAGCATATGACTGAGCACTTAAACTTCATCACACTGTTAAGTCTATTTTAATTATCTTTTTATGCTTTTGTGTTTTTATTCTGATGCATGGCATAAATGAAAACCTGTAATGTATACCTTTGGCCAGCGGAGCAAAAAGACCTATATGTTCTAGAGAAAAGCACTGGTTCAATTCCCCCCGCCGGACACTACATTGGTGTGGGATTGGCAGAAGGCCATCGGAGAGGCGTGTCTCAGTGAGGGACTTTGGACAAGTGAAGCGTGAGAACACGCTCTCCCGTTTGGTGGGGGTAATGTAGTGACCCTGGTGGTAATTTTGTATATGGCTCTGCCCAGCGTTCTCCCACAGGGGAGCCTTAGGTGGCATATGCCGTCACTTCAGCATTACAGATTGTTATAAAATGCATGTATTTTATTTATTTACTTTTTACCCACCTTGATCTCATATCATAGTGACATGACTGTAGCCCACCCTGATCTCATATCATAGTGGCAGGACTGTAGCCCACCCTGATCTCATATCATAGTGGCAGGACTGTAGCCCACCCTGATCTCATATCATAGTGGCAGGACTGTAGCCCACCCTGATCTCATATCATAGTGGCAGGACTGTAGCCCACCCTGATCTCATATCATAGTGGCAGGACTGTAGCCCACCCTGATCTCATATCATAGTGGCAGGACTGTAGCCCACCCAGATCTCATATCATAGTGGCAGGACTGTAGCCCACCTTGATCTCATATCATAGTGACATGACTGTAGCCCACCCTGATCTCATATCATAGTGGCAGGACTGTAGCCCACCCTGATCTCATATCATAGTGGCAGGACTGTAGCCCACCCTGATCTCATATCATAGTGGCAGGACTGTAGCCCACCCTGATCTCATATCATAGTGGCAGGACTGTAGCCCACCCTGATCTCATATCATAGTGGCAGGACTGTAGCCCACCCTGATCTCATATCATAGTGGCAGGACTGTAGCCCACCCTGATCTCATATTATAGTGGCAGGACTGTAGCCCACCCTGATCTCATATCATAGTGGCAGGACTGTAGCCCACCCTGATCTCATATCATAGTGGCAGGACTGTAGCCCACCCTGATCTCATATCATAGTAGCAGGACTGTAGCCCACCCTGATCTCATATCATTCACTGCTAATTGTGGCTTTATATTATCAGGAGCTCTATTCCTTATTCCCGAACCTCACCCCTCCAATTTATTCCCAGGTACTGAGGAGAAAGAGGGGTGTGGAGAATGTTTGGCTTTTCTGGGGATTTGGTGGGTGGCATCTTAATGAATCTAAATGAATCTGTCACTGCTCTATTAAGGCTTTATTGACAGACACCACCAGGTGGCAGCAGGATTAGTGATACATGCAGTTGGGATTGACTCCCTAATTACTAAAGAGGTGGTGTATGGAACAACATAAGGTCATAGGTTAATCCCACTCTTTTCTCCCAATTTCCCCCCCTTTCCCCAACTTCTCCCTTTCCCAACCCCCCTTTCCAAACTCACCCTTTTCCCAACCCCCCCTTTCCCCCCCCCCTTCCCAACTCCCCCCTCTACAGTAAACACTATAGTCTCACTAAATGACTTGAGGTGTGGAGGTCTACAGTAAACACCATAGTCTCACTAAATTACTTGAGGTGTGGAGGTCTACAGTAAACACCAGTCTCACTAAATGACTTGAGGTGTGGAGGTCTACAGTAAACACCAGTCTCACTTAATGACTTGAGGTGTGGAGGTCTACAGTAAACACCATAGTCTCACTTAATGACTTGAGGTGTGGAGGTCTACAGTAAACACCATAGTCTCACTAAATAAACCAATCTCAAGGGTTTTAAAATAGGAATAGGTTGGGGTGGTGTGATTTTGGGTTCACGCTGGGTTTCGGGTTTGATCTCGGTGTTGAGATGTATTTTGTGTCATTCTTCAAAACGTAACAGAAAGAATAGATCTGGTATCCTGCCATCCTAACCCATAATAAGTCATAATATCGATTATAAAGTTAGATGTATACAGTTATAATATTAATAATGCTTTCAGGATAGTCCAGCTATATGGTGAGGTTAAGGTTACTGCCACTTCCACCACCCCAACATGGTGTTCTGTGTTTTGCCCCTCCCGGGATCCTTTCCTGTACCCCCCCCCGCAAGTCAGACCAGGTCACCAATCACTCCATGGGAATATGAGTTGGGCTGCCATCAAGGCTTGTCCTTGAGTTTATGGCTGGGAGTTGTCAAACTGCTGCTACTAGCCTCCAAAATCAATTCCAATCAGCATGGACGCAATATTATCAAATGTCAGTCGTATCAGTCCTGCGCTCAGAGAAATTATCCTGACAGCTTCTTGGTGACTTAATTAAGTGCAGAAAAAAGAGAAAGAATAAAAGGGGTAAAAATCCAAATATCTCAATGGTCTGGTCTTTCTGTCTGCTTGACTGGTTGTATTGACATCTCTAAGAGGGATGGTCTCTATGGGATTTGTGGGCCAGGAAGGGGGGGGTTAAGGGGGAAGAAGGGACGAGGAGGGAATGTGGGGGACGACCCAGTTTACTGTTGGGATCTATGGCTGTCTACCTCTCTTGATATTGAAATGATTCCTTGGCAAATAAATCACATTTCGATTTGTTTGTAATTGAGCAGAATCAATGGGGTTGTGTACAGCCTTTAGGGCTGTCCCTGCGGAGAGTTGGGGGGAATTCCCTAGAGTTGATTCAGGGGAATGGACTTCTGATTCTCTAAACAACTAAACATGAACGGGAATCAGATTCCATGCTGATTTTAGCTCTAAATGCTCTCTACTTGGAGGAAGCACACCTTCAAAACGTTGCCATTTCAGGGTACAAGATCATAGTCCTGCTCTGGTTCCTTCTGACTCAGATCACAGGTTGAGATCCACAGTACAATATTATTAACAAACAGTTAACAATTACAGCTACCTGTCTGTGTTCCAGCTCACTTATAGTAGTTCACCATTAACACCTACCTGTCTGTGTTCCAGCTCACTTATAGTAGTTCACCATTAACACCTACCTGTCTGTGATACAGCTCACTTATAGTAGTTCACCATTAACACCTACCTGTCTGTGTTCCAGCTCACTTATAGTAGTTCACCATTAACACCTACCTGTCTGTGTTCCAGCTCACTTATAGTAGTTCACCATTAACACCTACCTGTCTGTGATACAGCTCACTTATAGTAGTTCACCATTAACACCTACCTGTCTGTGTTCCAGCTCACTTATAGTAGTTCACCATTAACACCTACCTGTCTGTGATACAGCTCACTTATAGTAGTTCACCATTAACACCTACCTGTCTGTGTTCCAGCTCACTTATAGTAGTTCACCATTAACACCTACCTGTCTGTGTTCCAGCTCACTTATAGTAGTTCACCATTAACACCTACCTGTCTGTGTTCCAGCTCACTTATAGTAGTTCACCATTAACACCTACCTGTCTGTGTTCCAGCTCACTTATAGTAGTTCACCATTAACACCTACCTGTCTGTGATACAGCTCACTTATAGTAGTTCACCATTAACACCTACCTGTCTGTGTTCCAGCTCACTTATAGTAGTTCACCATTAACACCTACCTGTCTGTGTTCCAGCTCACTTATAGTAGTTCACCATTAACACCTACCTGTCTGTGATACAGCTCACTTAAATATTTTTTTCTGACCACTAGCTGCAGCATTCAGAACACACAGTCTATTTCTAGAGGCATATTCCTTAGACTCACCGCCGTGGGGAAGAAGCTGTTCCTGTAGCGGGATGATTTGGTCTTGATGGATCGTAGCCGTCTGACAAAGGTGTGAGTTCTGAATATTCGTTACCCGGGAGGGGTCTGCCTCAATCTCTGCTGCTCACCTCAGTGACCTGATTTTGAACAGTTCCTTGAGAGACGGCAGCTTACCTCTTATGGTCCATTCCGCAGAGCAGATGATTCGTTGCAGTCTGTCTTTATCTTTGACAGTGGCTGCAGCGTAACAGACTGTGATGGAGGAGGTAAGGATGGACTCAATGATGGCTGTGTAGGCATTAATCATCATGGACGTTGGTAGTTTGTACTTTTTAAGCTGCCACAGGCAGTACAGTCTTTGTAATGCTTTCTTAATGAGAGAGGTCATGTTCAGCTTCAACTTGAGGTGCTGGGAGATTTTGTTGACAGGGGAGCCCTCCAGGACAATGGAACAAAGGTCTGCTGGGCTTCTCCTAAAGTCCACCCTCATCTCACATTGAGCTCCAAGTTGTTGAGACTACACCAGGACACTAGAAGGTCAATTTTCCCCCTGTAGGCGGTCTCGTTCCCATCAGAGATTAGACCAATGAGGGTGGTGTCATCTGCAAACTTCAGGTGTTTGACAGAGTTGTGACTGGAGGTGCAGTTGTTGGCTTTTCCTAGCCTTCGTGTATCAATTTGTTCAACTTGTTGATGTGTGCTCTGTCAGATTCAGGCTGGGTGATTGTAAAAGCACTTTGTGACAACTTTCTTTTAAAAAGAGCTGTATAAGTAAATTTGATTGATTAATTGAGTGTACAGAGAGAAGAGAAGAGGGGACAGGACGCAACTTTGAGGAGATCCAGTGCTGATGGTCAGAGGGTCTAACAGGTGTTTCCCCAACCTCATCTGCTGCCTCCTGTTGGAGAAAAAGTCTGTGATCTATTTACATGTTGACACGGGCACTCCTATGGTGGAGAGCTTATCATGGAGGAGGGCAGGATTATGGTGTTGAAAGCAGAGCTGAAGTCCACAAACAGCCCACACAAACTGGCTAAGGTTCCAGGGGAGTCAAGATGCTGGACAATAAAGTGGAGAGCCATGTTGATTGTGTCGTCCACAGACCTGTTGGCTCTGTAGGCAAACTGCAGTCTAGTCCGGGATCAGTGATGGTCTTTAGGTGTGACAGCTCCAGGGACTCGAAGGACTTCATAACCACAGAGGACATGGAAACTGGTGTGTAGTCATTTAGCCATGTGATCCATTTTGGTTTCTTGGGGAGTGGGATGACGGTGGAGAACTTGAAGCAGGCTGAGACGCTGCATGACTCCAATTATTTATTGAAAATGTCTGTGAACACAGCAGATAGCTGATCAGCACAGTGCTTGAGGGTGAAGGAACACAGCAGATAGCTGATCAGCACAGTGCTTGAGGGTGAAGGAACACAGTAGATAGCTGATCAGCACAGTGCTTAAGGGTGGAGGCAGAGACCGGTTCCACTACCACTACCTTTGTCTCTCAAATCTGCAGTAAAACTGGTTTAGGTCATTTGCAAGTTGCAGATCGTTTGTGGCCTGGGGCGATTTGCATTTGAAATTTGTTATCTGTTCAACCCCCCCCCCCAGACTGAAGCAGTGTCATTCACTGTGAGCTGTTGTTTAAGTTACTCGCCATCTTCACTGCCTTTCAGAAGTTCTACTTAGCCTCTATGAGTAGGTCCCTGTTGCTCCTTCTGAAAGCCACCTCTTAAAAGCAACTGTGAACCGGTTTGTCACTGTTGTAACGAACCCTGGATTGTGTAGGGATGCAACTCTCCTCACAGAAGCTGATGTATGAGGTCAGCGCATCAGTATATTCATCGAGGTTGTCTGTTGCGGCCCTGAAGATGTCCCAAACAGTACAGTCCAGATAATCACAGAGACTCTTTGGCTTCACAGCTCCACTTTTTTGAACTTGTATTAACAGGCTTAGAGATTTAAACATTTTTTCAAATGTTAACCACTTCTTGACAGGGCCCCTGACCTCAATTTCTGCCTTAAATGACCCACCCCAATCTAATTGGATATTGCTCTGGAACAGAAACATGTTGGAAGATTTGGTAAAGGGCATTTTTAAAGATTTTTTTTTGTGGAAATGTTCAATTAATTAAGGATAATGTAACTGTAACACTCAATATCTGGCATGAGATAAAACAAAAAAAATAACTTACGTTTTTTTTCTTCGTATTTTTCAGTGACTTTGAAAATGTATAACTCAGACTCTGAATCTCTGGTCGACCTCAACACTTCTTATGCGTTCCCCTAGGTCTCAGCAATATGCCAGGCTTTGTTTCAAAGTTCTATCTCGTTTATTCACTGAGATACAGTCATTGAAGTTCGTCCTGGCCGGGGAACCACGGACCAGCTCTTTACTCTCGCAAGGATCCTGGAGGGGGCCTGGGAGTATGCCCATCCAGTCTACATGTGTTTTGTGGATCTGGAGAAGGCGTATGACCGGGTACCCCGGGATATTTTGTGGGAGGTGCTGCGGGAGTATGGGGTGAGGGGGTCTCTTCTCAGGGCCATCCAATCTCTGTACGCTCAAAGCATGAGCTGTGTCCGTGTTCTCGGCAGTAAGTCGGATTTGTTCCTGGTGGGGGTTGGCCTCCGCCAGGGCTGCGCTTTGTCACCAATCCTGTTTGTAATATTCATAGACAGGATATCAAGGCGTAGTCATGGGGGGGAGGGGTTTCCGTTCGGTGGGCTGATGGTCACATCACTGCTTTTTGCGGATGATGTGGTCCTGATGGCCTCATCAGTCGATGACCTTCAGCACTCACTGGATCGGTTCGCAACCGAGTGTGAAGCGGCTGGGATGAGGGTTAGCACCTCTAAATCTGAGGCCATGACTCTCAGCAGGAAACCGGTGGAGTGCCTACTCCGGGTAGGGAATGAGTCCTTACTCCAAGTGAAGGAGTTCAAGTACCTCGGGGTCTTGTTCGTGAGTGAGGGAACAATGGAGCGGGAGATTTGGCGGAGGATCGGAGCAGCGGGGGCGGTGTTGCATACGCTTCACCGCACCGTTGTGACGAAAAGAGTGCTGAGCCGGAAGGCAAAGCTCTCGATCTACCGGTCAATCTTTGTTCCTACTCTCACCTATGGGCATGAAAGCTGGGTCATGACCGAAAGAACGAGATCGCGGGTACAAGCGGCCGAAATGGATTTTCTCAGAAAGGTGGCTGGCCTCTCCCTTAGGGATAGGGTGAGAAGCTCAGTCATCTGAGAGGAACTCGGAGTAGAGCCGCTGCTCCTTTGCGTAGAAAGGAGCCAGGTGAGGTGGTTCGGGCATCTAGTACGAATGCCACCTGGGCGCCTCCCTAGAGAGGTGTTCCAGGCACGTCCAGCTGGGAGGAGACCTCGGGGAACTCCCAGGACTAGGTGGAGAGATTATATCTCCACAATGGCCTGGGAACGCCTCGGGATTCCCCAGTCAGAGCTGGCTAATGTTGCCCCGGGAAAGGGTTGAAGATGAGATGAGATGAAAATGGAAAATGTTGTTAGAAAGGGGAGATTCTAACCTTTATGCCCATGTATAAGCATGCAGTATATTATAAAACGTCCATTTTTTTATTTCGCGACATTTCTGTAGAGGTTGTAGTGGTTGTATTGGGTACTGCAAGTATCCCTAGTGGTTGTATAGGGTACTGAAAAATCCCACAGACAGGACAGCTGTCTAAAACAGGTTAACAAGCTCAATAGTATGTTTCCTAGAAGAAAAGTCACTCTCAATTTAAATCCCATGGTATTTATATAAAGAGACCCGTTCAATTACCGAACCATCGAATGAGTGAAGCTGTAAATCCAATGAGATTATCTGTCGAGATCTTAAAAACAACATGTATTTGGTTTGCTAGTATATTAAGTACAAGCTTTACGTTTTTAAGTGCTACCTGGACATTACTAAAATCAGACTGTAAACTGGCAATAACAGTATTGGTCGTTGCGGCACAGGCATATAGAATAGTATCGTCAGCATAAAGGTGAAATGTACAACTATTTAGATATTGAACAAAAGCACATATTAATTCGGCATCCAGAGCAATTATCAATGATTCAAGAATGTTTGCTAGGCAAGGTAGCCTTGAAATTGGTCCATAATTGATCATTGTTGAGGTCATCACTATCACCCCCTTTATGAAGAGGCAACACATATGCAGATTTCAATGATTAAAGAATAAGTCATGAAGATTATGTCAAGTTAAAAAAGATATTCAGGGTTAGGTTTAGGGTTAAGCATTAGATCAAGACATAAAGGTTAAGATATAGCATGTACTATTTTTGTTCCCCTTTACAAAAAGTCTGTATTGTTTTGTTTCCCACACATAGGTACTGTGTAAATAAGCAGTGCTAACCCCAGAGGCCAGACACAACACCCATCAATCTACTCCTGCTCCTGCTGGTCGTCTCCGTCACTTACCCACACCCTCATATCCCCCCACTTCCTCTGCCCCAAGACATGATTTTGTGACTCCTGTTCAG
Organism: Dallia pectoralis; assembly: GCA_029465975.1. Lineage (NCBI taxonomy): Eukaryota > Metazoa > Chordata > Actinopteri > Esociformes > Umbridae > Dallia > Dallia pectoralis. The sequence goes on along the minus strand of CM055736.1, from coordinate 23,452,180 downwards.
AAAGTACTTTGGATGTCTTACACTAGCTGTGGCTGGAGCAATGAGAGGAAGAGTCAGAGAGTCAAAGAGTCAGAGAGGCATACTCCAGATCTAGTCAACCCTGTGATTAGGTAAAATCAGTTATACTCCAGATCTAGTCAACCATGTGATTAGGTAAAATCAGTTATACTCCAGATCTAGTCAACCCTGTGATTAGGTAAAATCAGTTATACTCCAGATCTAGTCAACCATGTGATTAGGTAAAATCAGTTATACTCCAGATCTAGTCAACCCTGTGATTAGGTAAAATCAGTTATACTCCAGATCTAGTCAACCATGTGATTAGGTAAAATCAGTTATACTCCAGATCTAGTCAACCCTGTGATTAGGTAAAATCAGTTATACTCCAGATCTAGTCAACCCTGTGATTAGGTAAAATCTGTTATACTCCAACAGCTCCCGATTCCCCACATCATAATTTCTCTCCGCCGGGGATAATTTCTTAGAAAAGAAAGCACATGGATGCAGCTTTGGGGGAGTACCTTGTCGTTGGGATAGGACTGCTCCTACCCCGACCTCTGATGCATCCACCTCCACAACAAAGGGCAACGTAGCATCGGGTTGACACAAGACGGGCACTGTGGTGAATCGCCTCTGCAGTTCCTGGAAAGCTCGCTTAGCCGGCTCCGTCCACCCCAGATGTCTTCCTCTCTGGCTGGTCATGGCGGACAGCGGTGCAGCCGTGGTGCTGAAGTTGCGGATGAACCGTCTGTAATAATTGGAGAATCCTAAAAAGCGTTGTAACTCTTTGACTGTCTTGGGTAACGGCCACTCACGTACCGCGCTCACCTTACTTTCGTCGAGTTTCACCCCTCCTGGCGTCAGAATTGCCGCCAGGAACGAAATGGTCTTGACATGAAACTCGCTTTTCTCCAGTTTCACGTAGAGATGATGGTCTCTTAATCGGCTTAGAACCTGCTGTACATGAACGATGTGCTCGGGCAGAGAGTTGGAATAGATCAGGATGTCGTCAATGTATACAATGATGAAACGATCAATCATATCCCTGAATATATCGTTCATGAACGACTGAAACACTGCAGGTGCCGTAGTTAGATGGAAGAGAGACACAGGAGTCAGTAATCGCCTCCTCTACCGACGTTGTTTTGCAGGGTAAGCTGAGACACTGGTTCCTACACCTGTCACTCCAGTGCAGGATCTTGCCCTCTCTCCAGGAAATAACGGGATCGTGTTGACAAAGCCACGGATGTCCCAACACTAGCGGCTCCTTGGGAGCAGTGATTATGAGCAGATTAGTAGTCTCTGAATGCATCGCTCCTACTTGCATTTGTATTGGCACGGTGCGGTGCGTCACGTACCCGGACCCTACGGGCTTTCCATCCACTGCGTGGATCCTCACTGGAGGGTCGATTGGTAACAGCTGAATCCCCAACTCCTCGGCCAGACCCCGATCCAAGAAGTTTCCCGCTGCTCCGGAATCAATGAGTCCCTCCAGGCTCCGTAGTTTTCCATTCAGACCTAGGGTGTCAGGTACATACAGCTGTTTCGTGGTGATATTGAGAGAGGTAGCAGTGCTTACCGGTCGCGGAGAACGTAGCTGAACCGTCAGAGATTTGGGAGCCTTCAGAGTACACTCCACCAGCCGATGCCCTGGTTGACCACAGTACAGGCAAAGACCCTCTCTTAGGCGCCGACGTCTCTCCACAGTGCTTAGAGGAGACCGGCCCAGTTGCATCGGTCTGTTGTACCGGAGCCCACCGCTCGCTCATACCCGGAAGCTGATGTGCCCCTTCTATCCAGCAGTAGATTGTCAATGTTGACCGACATCCGAATATACTGATGGATGTCCGCAACGTCCCCACGGCACGCCAACTCTGATCATAAATCACTCCGTAGACCGCCGTCTGTAGAGCGTCAACAGGGCTGCGTTGTCCCATCCACTGCCAGCGGACAGAGTGCGGAACTCCCTAGCGTAGTCCGCTGCTGTGCGCGACCCCTGCCTCAATTCACAGAGTTGGTCGCCTATACTGCTTCCAGACAGTGGTCAAATGCCTCCTTAAAGTGGGCCAGGAATCTCTCCTCTGAAAGCAGATCCGTGCTGTTGGCTGACCATAGCGCGGTTGCCCATCTCAGCGCCTCTCCGGTCAACAAGGATATGGTGTAGTCCACTTTGCTCTTGTCAGTAGGAAACATCCTTGGGTGGTGTGATGTATAAAGGTTGATTTGGTAAAAAAAAATCTGACATTTCCCTGGAGTACCGTCATATTTCTCCGGCATGGCGATAGGTGGTGCCGCTATAGCGCCGAGGCATTAGTATCGGGCGTACCTGGCTGTAGCAGGGCCAGTAACACTCGATGCGTTGTTCCTGACGCTCCAAACGCATCTTCAACTCCGCTGGATCCATTGTGAGGGGCGAGGTATTCTGTAATGAATACTGCCAGAGTCAGATAATAGGATCCAATCGCGGATCGCGATGTATTTATTTGGAACAATGATCAAGGAAAAGACACTAGGAACGTCAGGCAGGCGTGGGTCAGCAACGAGGAATCAGAGGCCGGGAAGGTACCAGAGGAGCAGGCGAGAGCTGAGTCGGGGGTGGCAAACACAGGAGCCGTCAACAGGGATCACTAGAAGGCACAGGACAGGATTAGGCAGAGACGTAAAGTCAAGGACAAGCTAGGATCTGGTACACGGAATATCTTCGGTAGTCTTCTCTTATATAGCACTCAGTAGATCGGCAAACGAACAACACCTCGCACTGGACGGAGTCAGAGTGTTCCTTTTAACTCCTGTCAGATTACTCACAGGTGTGTCAGAACTCAGGTGAAGCAGATCGGGTCTGATTACTCCCCTCTCCTGGAGAATGAGGAAGTGTCAGACCCGGCATAGAGGAGGACAAACCTCTCCTCCTCACAAATATGTTAATTGTGTTTTCAGTGTGTTGTGACTGTGATCACTAGGAAGTTATTCATAATTGAATATGCTAATTGTGTTTTCAGTGTGTTGTGGTCTGTGATCACTAGGAAGTTATTTACAGACCATTAATTCCAGAGATGCTTTTAACAGGACATTCTTCTAAACACAGCAGCTGTTTAAATCCATCAGCAACCGGATAACAGGCTCAATCTCCACAATCTCCATGTTATGGTTGTGGTCAGCCCTGCTTTCACCTCTAGTTCCCTCTTATCATCTTAAATATTCATAAGTAGCTTAGCAACATTAATATCTTAGATGGCTTACAAGAACACTTAAATAATATCTGCTCCCCTAACCCAAAGACTAGTATTTAATTTGTGTAATGCATCAGAGTGAAGTGGCTGGGATTAGAGACAGACAGACAATATATTGCAATACTATATGATATTATTTAATTGTGTGTAGCAGTTTAGAATATTCTAACACAACCATTATAATACAGTATACTACTACTGTATACAGTGTTGTACCATAGTATTGTGTGGCTTTATGATGCTACTTTGTGGCTGTAAAAAAAGTACTGTGTGACTGTAACAAAGTACTGTGTGATTTTATTAGGGTACTGTGTGATTTTATTAGGGTACTGTGTGGCTTTATTAGGGTACTGTGTGACTATATTAGGGTACTGTGTGACTATATTAGGGTACTGTGTGGGTTTATTAGGGTACTGTGTGGGTTTATTAGGGTACTGTGTGACTTTATTAGGGTACTGTGTGACATTATTAGTGTACTGTGTGACTATATTAGGGTACTGTATGACTATATTAGGGTACTGTGTGACTATATTAGGGTACTGTGTGACTATATTAGGGTACTGTGTGTGTTTTTAGGGTACTGTGTGGGTTTATTAGGGAACTGTGTGACTATATTAGGGTACTGTGTGACTTTATTAGGGTACTGTGTGGGTTTATTAGGGTACTGTGTGGGTTTATTAGGGTACTGTGTGACTATATTAGGGTACTGTGTGACTATATTTTGGTACTGTGTGACTATATTAGGGTACTGTGTGACTATATTAGGGTACTGTGTGGGTTTATTAGGGTACTGTGTGGGTTTATTAGGGTACTGTGTGACTATATTAGGGTACTGTGTGACTTTATTAGAGTACTGTGTGACTATATTAGGGTACTGTGTGACTATATTAGGGTACTGTGTGGGTTTATTAGGGTACTGTGTGGCTATATTAGGGTACTGTGTGACTTTATTAGGGTACTGTGTGACTTTATTAGGGTACTGTGTGACTTTATTAGGGTACTGTGTGTCTTTATTAGGGTACTGTGTGGGTATATTAGGGTACTGTGTGTCTTTATTAGGGTACTGTGTGACTTTATTAGGGTACTGTGTGGGTTTATTAGGGTACTGTGTGACTATATTAGGGTACTGTGTGACTTTATTAGGGTATAGTGTGGGTTTATTAGGGTACTGTGTGGGTATATTAGGGTACTGTGTGACTATATTAGGGTACTGTGTGACTTTATTAGGGTACTGGGTGGGTTTATTAGGGTACTGTGTGGCTTTATTACGGTACTGTGTGACTATATTAGGGTACTGTGTGACTTTATTAGGGTACTGTGTCGGTTTATTAGGGTACTGTGTGACTATATTAGGGTACTGTGTGACAATATTAGGGTACTAGGTGACTACATTAGGGTACTCTGTGACTATATTAGGGTACTGTGTGACTATATTAGGGTACTGTTACGTCCCCAGTGTTCTGGGTTCGTATATTTTGATTTTTGTGTTGCTGGTGGTGGTTGGGTTTGTGTTCTTTTTTAGGCAAGAAGCTTCTCAGACTGTTCCGGCAGCTGATTGGTGGTGCAATGGGTAATTGGGAGTTGGGACTCCGCCCATTCATCAGTGGCTGCAGCTGCCTGGGCTCTTTAAAAAACCCAGGCTTGGATCAGTTCGCTCTCTCGGTTCCTGCTGACTGGTTGGTTTGTAACATGTGGGGATCTTTATGGTTTTGGGATGGATTCCCTGACATTTTTGTTTAGCACTTTTGGCCTTGTTTTGTGTGTATTAGTTTATCCCTGTTTTGTGTTCCAGTTGGCAGGACGGAGCATTTTGTTTGGTGATTGTTTGTGATTATAATTTGTAATAATTGTCTTTCTCTCCTTTGTTGTTCTTTAGGGAGTTGGGGAGTAGATTTAGAGCTACCCCGGGGTATACATCACCCTAGGTATACTTCTGTCTAGAACCACTAGCTAGACCTGGGCGGACCTCCAGCTGTATGTTTGTTTAGGGCACCTGGGTCGTGTGCCAGATAGGGGTTCTTATGTGTTTGTGTTGCTTGGAGGTTAGTGGTTGTGTTTTGTTTATTTCTTTGCTTTGGTCTGTCCAGCCCTCCCCAATTTCCCAAGAACATTACTATTGTTTAGTATTTACGTAATACCGTGGCTAAATAAAAGCATTGTTTTACGGTATTTTTAGTTGTTGTCCTTTTTCTCGCACCACAACACGATACCTCTTTTGCTGGCGTCGGTGGGCCTGAGCAATGGGTTATCTGGTTCCCCTCCCTTTGGGGAGCTGGAACGTAACAGGTACTGTGTGGCTATATTAGGGTACTGTGTGACTATATTAGGGTACTGTGTGACTATATTAGGGTACTGTGTGACAATATTAGGGTACTGTGTGACAATATTAGGGTACTGTGTGACAATATTAGGGTACTGTGTGACTATATTAGAGTACTGTGTGAAATATATTAGGGTACTGTGTGACTATATTAGGGTACTGTGACTATATTAGGGTATTGTGTGACAATATTAGGGTACTGTGTGACTATATTAGGGTACTGTGTGGCTATATTAGGGTACTGTGTGACAATATTAGGGTACTGTGTGACTATATTAGAGTACTGTGTGAAATATATTAGGGTACTGTGTCGGTTTATTAGGGTACTGTGTGACTATATTAGGGTACTGTGACTATATTAGGGTATTGTGTGACAATATTAGGGTACTGTGTGAAATATATTAGGGTACTGTGTCAGTTTATTAGGGTACTGTGTGACTATATTAGGGAACTGTGTGACTATATTAGGGTATTGTGTGGCTATATTAGGGTACTGTGTGACTATATTAGGGTACTGTGTGACAATATTAGGGTACTGTGTGATCTATATTAGAGTACTGTGTGAATTATATTAGGGTACTGTGTCGGTTTATTAGGGTACTGTGTGACTATATTAGGGTACTGTGTGACTATATTAGGGTATTGTGTGACAATATTAGGGTACTGTGTGACTATATTAGGGTACTGTGTGACTATATTAGGGTACTGTGTGACTGTACCGGCTGAGTAGTTATTAGTTCAGCGCAGGAGGTGTCTGGAGAGATAATATAAGATCAGCTGAGGAGGTGTCTGGAGAGATAATATGAGATCAGCAGAGGAGGTGTCTGGGGAGATATGAGATCAGCATCGGAGGTGTCTGGGGAGATAATATGATATCAGCAGAGGAGGTGTCTGGGGAGATAATATGAGATCAGCGGAGGAGGTGTCTGGAGAGATAATATGAGATCAGCGGAGGAGGTGTCTCGAGAGATAATATGAGATCAGCGGAGGAGGTGTCTGGGGAGATATAATGGATTATTACATTACTGAAGTAACACTCTACCTGTCTGGTTTATAACATTACTGGAGTAACACTCTACCTGTCTGGTTTATAATATTACTGGAGTAACACTCTACCTGTCTGGTTTATAATATTACTGGAGTAACAATCTACCTGTCTGGTTTATAATATTACTGGAGTAACATTCTACCTGTCTGGTTTATAACATTACTGGAGTAACACTCTATACCTTTCTGGTTTATAATATTACTAGAGTAACACTCTACCTGTCTGGTTTATAATATTACTGGAGTAACACTCTACCTGTCTGGTTTATAATATTACTGGAGTAACACTCTATACCTTTCTGGTTTATAATATTACTGGAGTAACACTCTACCTGTCTGGTTTATAATATTACTGGAGTAACACTCTACCTGTCTGGTTTATAATATTACTGGAGTAACACTCTACCTGTCTGGTTTATAATATTACTGGAGTAACACTCGACCTGTCTGGTTTATAATATTACTGGAGTAACATTCTACCTGTCTGGTTTATAATATTACTGGAGTAACACTCTACCTGTCTGGTTTATAATATTACTGGAGTAACAATCTACCTGTCTGGTTTATAATATTACTGGAGTAACATTCTACCTGTCTGGTTTATAACATTACTGGAGTAACACTCTATACCTTTCTGGTTTATAATATTACTAGAGTAACACTCTACCTGTCTGGTTTATAATATTACTGGAGTAACACTCTACCTGTCTGGTTTATAATATTACTGGAGTAACACTCTATACCTTTCTGGTTTATAATATTACTGGAGTAACACTCTACCTGTCTGGTTTATAATATTACTGGAGTAACACTCTACCTGTCTGGTTTATAATATTACTGGAGTAACACTCGACCTGTCTGGTTTATAATATTACTGGAGTAACACTCGACCTGTCTGGTTTATAATATTACTGGAGTAACACTCTACCTGTCTGGTTTGTAACATTACTGGAGTAACACTGTACCTGTCTGGTTTATAATATTACTGGAGTTACACTCTACCTGTCTGGTTTATAATATTACTGGAGTAACACTCTACCTGTCTGGTTTATAATATTACTGGAGTAACAATCTACTTGTCTGGTTTATAATATTACTGGAGTAACACTCTACCTATCTGGTTTATAATATTACTGGAGTAACACTCTACCTGTCTGGTTTATAATAATACTTTAGTAAAACTCTACCTGTCTGGTTTGTAACATTCCTGGAGTAACACTCTACCTGTCTGGTTTATAATATTACTGGAGTAACACTCTATACCTGTCTGGTTTATAACATTACTGGAGTGACACTCTACCTGTCTGGTTTGTAACATTACTGGAGTAACACTCTACCTGTCTGGTTTATAATATTACTGGAGTAACACTCTACATGTCTGGTTTCTAACATTACTGGAGTAACACTCTACCTGTCTGGTTCATAATATTACTGGGGTAACACTCTACCTGTCTGGTTTATAATATTACTGGAGTAACACTCTACCTGTCTGGTTTATAACATTACTGGAGTAACACTCTACCTGTCTGGTTTGTAACATTACTGGAGTAACACTCTACATGTCTGGTTTATAATATTACTGGAGTAATACTCTACCTGTCTGGTTTATAACATTACTGGAGTAACACTCTACCTGTCTGGTTTATAATATTACTGGAGTAACACTATACCTGTCTGGTTTATAATATTACTGCAGTAACACTCTACCTGTCTGGTTTATAATATTACTGGAGTAACACTCTACATGTCTGGTTTCTAACATTACTGGAGTAACACTCTACCTGTCTGGTTTATAATATTACTGGAGTAACACTCTACCTGTCTGGTTTATAATATTACTGGAGTAACAGTCTACCTGTCTGGTTCATAATATTACTGGGGTAACACTCTACCTGTCTGGTTTATAATATTACTGGAGTAACACTCTACCTGTCTGGTTTATAACATTACTGGAGTAACACTCTACCTGTCTGGTTTGTAACATTACTGGAGTAACACTCTACATGTCTGGTTTATAATATTACTGGAGTAATACTCTACCTGTCTGGTTTATAACATTACTGGAGTAACACTCTACCTGTCTGGTTTATAACATTACTGGAGTAACACTCTACCTGTCTGGTTTATAATATTACTGCAGTAACACTCTACCTGTCTGGTTTATATTATTACTGGAGTAACACTCTACCTGTCTGGTTTGTAACATTACTGGAGTAACACTCTACCTGTCTGGTTTATAATATTACTGGAGTAACACTCTACCTGTCTGGTTTATAATATTACTGGAGTAACATTCTACCTGTCTGGTTTATAACATTACTGGAGTAACACTCTATACCTTTCTGGTTTATAATATTACTAGAGTAACACTCTACCTGTCTGGTTTATAATATTACTGGAGTAACACTCTACCTGTCTGGTTTGTAACATTACTGGAGTAACACTCTACCTGTCTGGTTTGTAACATTACTGGAGTAACACTCTACCTGTCTGGTTTATAACATTACTGGAATAACACTCTACCTGTCTGGTTTGTAACATTACTGGAGTAACACTCTACCTGTCTGGTTTGTAACATTACTGGAGTAACACTCTACCTGTCTGGTTTATAACATTACTGGAATAACACTCTACCTGTCTGGTTTGTAACATTACTGGAGTAACACTCTACCTGTCTGGTTTATAATATTACTGTAGTAACACTCTACCTGTCTGGTTTATAACATTACTCGAGTACCACTCTACCTGTCTGGTTTATAACATTACTGGAGTAAATCTCTACCTGTCTGGTTTATAATATTACTGGAGTAACACTCTACCTGTCTGGTTTATAATATTACTGGAGTAACACTCTACCTGTCTGGTTTATAACATTACTGGAGTAACACTCTACCTGTCTGGTTTATAACATTACTGGAATAACACTCTACCTGTCTGGTTTGTAACATTACTGGAGTAACACTCTACCTGTCTGGTTTGTAACATTACTGGAGTAACACTCTACCTGTCTGGTTTATAACATTACTGGAATAACACTCTACCTGTCTGGTTTGTAACATTACTGGAGTAACACTCTACCTGTCTGGTTTATAATATTACTGTAGTAACACTCTACCTGTCTGGTTTATAACATTACTCGAGTACCACTCTACCTGTCTGGTTTATAACATTACTGGAGTAAATCTCTACCTGTCTGGTTTATAATATTACTGGAGTAACACTCTACCTGTCTGGTTTATAATATTACTGGAGTAACAATCTACTTGTCTGGTTTATAATATTACTGGAGTAACACTCTACCTATCTGGTTTATAATATTACTGGAGTAACACTCTACATGTCTGGTTTCTAACATTACTGGAGTAACACTCTATCTGTCTGGTATATAATATTACTGGAGTAACACTCTACCTGTCTGGTTTATAATATTACTGGAGTAACACTCTACCTGTCTGGTTTATAATATTACTGGAGTAACACTCTACCTGTCTGGTTTGTAACATTACTGGAGTAACACTCTACATGTCTGGTTTATAATATTACTGGAGTAATACTCTACCTGTCTGGTTTATAACATTACTGGAGTAACACTCTACCTGTCTGGTTTATAATATTACTGGAGTAACACTCTACCTGTCTGGTTTATAATATTACTGCAGTAACACTCTACCTGTCTGGTTTATAATAGTACTGCAGTAACACTCTACCTGTCTGGTTTATATTATTACTGGAGTAACACTCTACCTGTCTGGTTTGTAACATTACTGGAGTAACACTCTACCTGTCTGGTTTGTAACATTACTGGAGTAACACTCTACCTGTCTGGTTTATAACATTACTGGAATAACACTCTACCTGTCTGGTTTGTAACATTACTGGAGTAACACTCTACCTGTCTGGTTTATAACATTACTGGAGTAAATCTCTACCTGTCTGGTTTATAATATTACTGGAGTAACACTCTACCTGTCTGGTTTATAATATTACTGGAGTAACAATCTACTTGTCTGGTTTATAATATTACTGGAGTAACACTCTACCTATCTGGTTTATAATATTACTGGAGTAACACTCTACCTGTCTGGTTTATAATATTACTGGAGTAACACTCTACCTGTCTGGTTTATAATATTACTGGAGTAACACTCTACATGTCTGGTTTCTAACATTACTGGAGTAACACTCTATCTGTCTGGTTTATAATATTACTGGAGTAACACTCTACCTGTCTGGTTTATAATATTACTGGAGTAACAGTCTACCTCTCTGGTTTATAATATTACTGGAGTAACACTCTACCTGTCTGGTTTATAATATTACTGGAGTAACAGTCTACCTGTCTGGTTTATAATATTACTGGGGTAACACTCTACCTGTCTGGTTTATAATATTACTGGAGTAACACTCTACCTGTCTGGTTTATAACATTACTGGAGTAACACTCTACCTGTCTGGTTTGTAACATTACTGGAGTAACACTCTACATGTCTGGTTTATAATATTACTGGAGTAATACTCTACCTGTCTGGTTTATAACATTACTGGAGTAACACTCTACCTGTCTGGTTTATAATATTACTGGAGTAACACTCTACCTGTCTGGTTTATAATATTACTGCAGTAACACTCTACCTGTCTGGTTTATATTATTACTGGAGTAACACTCTACCTGTCTGGTTTGTAACATTACTGGAGTAACACTCTACCTGTCTGGTTTGTAACATTACTGGAGTAACACTCTACCTGTCTGGTTTGTAACATTACTGGAGTAACACTCTACCTGTCTGGTTTATAACATTACTGGAATAACACTCTACCTGTCTGGTTTGTAACATTACTGGAGTAACACTCTGGTTTATAACCTGTCTGGTTTATAATATTACTGGAGTAACACTCTACCTGGTTTATAATATTGTCTGTCTGGTTTATAATATTACTGGAGTAACAATCTACTTGTCTCGTTTATAATATTACTGGAGTAACACTCTACCTATCTGGTTTATAATATTACTGGAGTAACACTCTACCTGTCTGGTTTATAATATTACTGGAGTAACACTCTACCTGTCTGGTTTATATTATTACTGGAGTAACACTCTACCTGTCTGGTTTGTAACATTACTGGAGTAACACTCTACCTGTCTGGTTTGTAACATTACTGGAGTAACACTCTACCTGTCTGGTTTATAATATTACTGGAGTAACACTCTACCTGTCTGGTTTATAATATTACTGGAGTAACAGTCTACCTGCCTGGTTCATAATATTACTGGGGTAACACTCTACCTGTCTGGTTTATAACATTACTGGAGTAACACTCTACCTGTCTGGTTTATAATATTACTGGAGTAACACTCTACCTGTCTGGTTTATAATATTACTGCAGTAACACTCTACCTGTCTGGTTTATAACATTACTGGAGTAACACTCTACCTGTCTGGTTTATAATATTGCTGGAGTAACACTCTACCTGTCTGGTTTATAATATTACTGGAGTAACAGTCTACCTGTCTGGTTAATAATATTACTGGAGTAATACTCTACCTGTCTGGTTTATATTATTACTGGAGTAACACTCTACCTGTCTGGTTTGTAACATTACTGGAGTAACACTCTACCTGTCTGGTTTGTAACATTACTGGAGTAACACTCTACCTGTCTGGTTTATAATATTACTGGAGTAACACTCTACCTGTCTGGTTTATAATATTACTGGAGTAACAGTCTACCTGCCTGGTTCATAATATTACTGGGGTAACACTCTACCTGTCTGTTTTATAACATTACTGGAGTAACACTCTACCTGTCTGGTTTATAATATTACTGGAGTAACACTCTACCTGTCTGGTTTATAATATTACTGCAGTAACACTCTACCTGTCTGGTTTATAACATTACTGGAGTAACACTCTACCTGTCTGGTTTATAATATTGCTGGAGTAACACTCTACCTGTCTGGTTTATAATATTACTGGAGTAACAGTCTACCTGTCTGGTTAATAATATTACTGGAGTAATACTCTACCTGTCTGGTTTATAACATTACTGGAGTAACACTCTACCTGTCTGGTTTATAATATTACTGGAGTAACACTCTACCTGTCTGGTTTATAATATTACTGGAGTAACAGTCTACCTGTCTGGTTTATAACATTACTGGAGTAACACTCTACCTGTCTGGTTAATAATATTACTGGAGTAACACTCTACCTGTCTGGTTTATAATATTACTGGAGTAACACTCTACCTGTCTGGTTTATAATATTACTGGAGTAACAGTCTACCTGTCTGGTTTATAACATTACTGGAGTAACACTCTACCTGTCTGGTTTATAATATTACTGGAGTAACAGTCTACCTGTCTGGTTAATAATATTACTGGAGTAATACTCTACCTGTCTGGTTTATAACATTACTGGAGTAACACTCTACCTGTCTGGTTTATAATATTACTGGAGTAACACTCTACCTGTCTGGTTTATAATATTACTGGAGTAACAGTCTACCTGTCTGGTTCATAATATTACTGGGTTAACCTTCTACCTGTCTGGTTTATAATATTACTGGAGTAACGTACCAGGTTTGGGGGGTTTTAACTCTAAGCAGACTGAGAGCCCTTTTCCTTACCACACCTGCTACTGGTCAAATCAGTGTGTTTTGTGTGTGTGTGTTTGTGTGTGTGTGTGTGTGTCTGTGTGTGTGTGTGTGTGTGTGCGCGCGCATGCCTCTCTAGGTATCAGAGCGCAGCTTCCTTCAATAAGACAAATTTGTAGAAGAGCATCAACGTATTCTGAGGAAGCCAGATGGAAAAGAATGATAGGAAAGCAGAGTCCAGGTTCATCAAAGTCATGCTGAACCACACAGCTCATTTTTCACTAGCTGAGGGCTTCATACCTGGAGTACCTGTGAGGTATATTGGACAAATTGAACGACAACATGTCTTTTTCATATTTCACAGCCCACTAGTTCTTCTTAGGAGGAAGGGATGGAGGTGGGGGTGGGGGTTTTGCTCAAGGGGAGAGATGGCCAGAGCATTCAAAGCCATTATACATTTACTATTATAGCTCTTAGCCTTACACCCCCCCAACCTTCACCTCCAACCCTTCAAAGTCCACCAGTACAGAATAGAAACAGAATGTAAATCATCTGCTTATCAACACAAGCTTAGATGGGACACATCCTTATGACATCTGATTGACTGTAATGTTATTATATCTGATTGACTGTAATGTTATATTATCTGATTGACTGTAATGTTACATTATCTGATTGACTGTAATGTTATAATATCTGATTGACTGTAATGTTATTATATCTGATTGACTGTAATGTTATATTATCTGATTGACTGTAATGTTATAATATCTGATTGACTATAATGTTATATTATCTGATTGACTGTAATGTTATAATATCTGATTGACTGTAATGTTATAATATCTGATTGACTGTAATGTTACATTATCTGATTGACTGTAATGTTACATTATCTGATTGACTGTAATGTTATAATATCTGATTGACTGTATTGTTATAATATCTGATTGACTGTAATGTTATAATATCTGATTGACTGTAATGTTACATTATCTGATTGACAATAATGTTATATTATCTGATTGAGTGAAATGTTATATTATCTGATTGACGGTAATGTTATATTATCTGATTGAGTGAAATGTTATATTATCTGATTGACTGTAATGTTATATTATCTGATTGTCTGTAATGTTATAATATCTGATTGACTGTAATGTTATATTATCTGATGGACTGTAATGTTATAATATCTGATTGACTGTCATGATATATTATCTGATTGACTGTAATGTTATATTATCTGATTGACGGTAATGTTATATTATCTGATTGACACCACTGATCCGGTCCACTGACCCCCAACCCTGACCCGGACCATCTGTGCAGGATAAGAGTAGATAACAACACACTTATATAGCTATACAGGATAAGATATCAACACACTTATATAACTATACAGGATAAGATAACAACACACTTATATAACTATACAGGATAAGAGTAGATAACAACACACTTATATAGCTATACAGGATAAGAGTAGATAACAACACACTTATATAACTATACAGGATAAGATAACAACACACTTATATAGCTATACAGGATAAGAGTAGATAACAACACACTTATATAACTATACAGGATAAGAGTAGATAACAACACACTTATATAACTATACAGGATAAGAGTAGATAACAACACACTTATATAACTATACAGGATAAGATAACAACACACCTATATAGCTATACAGGATAAGATAACAACACACTTATATAACTATACAGGATAGGAGTAGATATCAACACACTTATATAACTATACAGGATAAGAGTAGATAACAACACACTTATATAACTATACAGGATAAGATAACAACACACTTATATAACTATACAGGATAAGAGTAGATAACAACACACTTATATAACTATACAGGATAAGAGTAGATAACAACACACTTATATAACTATACAGGATAAGATAACAACACACTTATATAGCTATACAGGATAAGAGTAGATAACAACACACTTATATAACTATACAGGATAAGATAACAACACACTTATATAACTATACAGGATAAGATAACAACACACTTATATAGCTATACAGGATAAGAGTAGATAACAACACACTTATATAACTATACAGGATAAGAGTAGATAACAACACACTTATATAACTATACAGGATAAGATAACAACACACTTATATAGCTATACAGGATAAGAGTAGATAACAACACACTTATATAATACAGACTCTGATTAACAACTAATGAACCATTACCATGTCAACCAAAGCCAACTGTATTTAACCACTGGAAGAGTGAAAATAAGGGTCTATTTAAAACTAATGACAGTATAACAAACTAAATAAATTGCATTGTTTTAGTGTAGACAGAGTTCATGCTAAATGTACAATACACTAAAAGCACTGCTCTTTTGGCACTTGTGGTTGGATGCAAACTGCATTTCATTTTTCGGTACTTGTACTGTTCAATGGCTATAACATATATCTATTTTAATAATCGGATTCAATCAACATTACAATTTGAGACACACACACAAATGCACACACACACCTTGAATAAACAACAGCAGAAAACATCATGTATTTTTGTCTCCAATGCCATGGCCAGTCTGATGTGACATATACAAACTGTTGCCGGCGGCGACGGTTCTGTGTGATGTTCTGTGACGTGAAGGTTGAGTCAAGTCATTTTGCACCCAATTACACCGCTCTAAATCTGGCGGATGGATCTTGTCTTGGAATATTGATCCTTGCTGTCACCTTGACCTTGTTTATTGAGACATCAGACCCCAAAACACAGCCCTCGTCCTACCAGAATAGAGTCCTAACACAGCCCTCGTCCTACCAGAATAGAGTCCTAACACAGCCCTCGTCCTACCAGAATAGAGTCCTAACACAGGCCTCGCCCTAACAGAATAGTGTCCTAACACAGCCCTCACCCTACCAGAATAGAGTCCTAACACAGCCCTCGCCCTAACAGAATAGAGTCCTAACACAGCCCTTGTCCTACCAGAATAGAGTCCTAACACAGGCCTCGCCCTAACAGAATAGTTCCTAACACAGCCCTCACCCTACCAGAATAGAGTCCTAACACAGCCCTCGCCCTAAGAGAATAGAGTCCTAACACAGCCCTCGTCCTAACAGAATAGAGTCCTAACACAGCCCTCGTCCTAACATAATAGAGTCCTAACACAGCCCTCGTCCTACCAGAATAGAGTCCTAACACAGCCCTCGTCCTAACAGAATAGAGTCCTAACACAGCCCTCGTCCTAACAGAATAGAGTCCTAACACAGCCCTCGTCCTAACATAATAGAGTCCTAACACAGCCCTCGTCCTACCAGAATAGAGTCCTAACACAGCCCTCGCCCTATCAGATAAGAGTCCTGACAGAGCCCTAATGTGGACTACAACCCCCCCTCACCACATCACACACTCCACATACAGACTACAGCCCCCCACCACATCACACACTCCACATATAGACTACAACCCCCCACCACATCACACGATCCACATGTAGACTACAACCCCCCACCACATCACACAATCCACATGTATACTACAACCCCCCACCACATCAAACACTCCACATATAGACTACAACCCCCCCCACCACATCACACACTCCACATATAGACTACAACCCCCCCCCCCCACCACATCACACACATCACACACCACATATAGAATACAACCCCCCACCACATCACACACTCCACATATAGACTACAACCCCCCACCACATCACACACTCCACATATAGACTACAACCCCCCACCACATCACACACTCCACATATAGACTACAACCCCCCACCACATCACACACTCCACATAGACTACAACCCCCCACATCACACATCCACATATAGACTACAACCCCCCACCACATCACACACTCCACATATAGACTACAACCCCCCACCACATCACACACTCCACATATAGACTACAACCCCCCACCACATCACACACTCCACATATAGACTACAACCCCCCACCACATCACACACTCCACATATAGACTACAACCCCCCCACATAGACTACAACCCCCCACATCACACACTCCACATATAGAATACAACCCCCCACAACATCACACACTCCACATATAGACTACAACCCCCCACCACATCACACACTCCGCATATAGACTACAACCCCCACCACATCACACACTCCACATATAGACTACAACCCCCACCACATCACACACTCCACATATAGACTACAACCCCCACCACATCACACACTCCACATATAGACTACAACCCCCCACCACCACATCACACACTCCACATATAGACTACAACCCCCACCACATCACACACTCCACATATAGACTACAACCCCCCACCACCACATCACACACTCCACATATAGACTACAACCCCCCACCACATCACACACTCCACATATAGACTAACAACCCCCACCACATCACACACTCCACATATAGACTACAACCCCCCCCACCACATCACACACTCCACATATAGACTACAACCCCCACCACCACATCACACACTCCACATATAGACTACAACCCCCACCACATCACACACTCCACATATAGACTACAACCCCCCACCACCACATCACACACTCCACATATAGACTACAACCCCCCACCACATCACACACTCCACATATAGACTAAAACCCCCCACCACATCACACACTCCACATATAGACTACAACCCCCCCCACCACATCACACACTCCACATATAGACTACAACCCCCATATATATATATAGTATAAGGACCCCCTGGTTGTGTTACAGGCTGAGCAGCTGATGCTACCTTACAGTTTTGGCTTATTGGACAGTATGGCTAAATTTGACCCATCAAAGACTGTTTCCTTGCCAATTTGTATGAACTTGTTGATGTGTGCTCTGTTGGATTTAGGCTGGGTGATTGTAAAGGCACTTTGTGACAACTTTGTTGTAAACAGGGCTTTATAAAATACGTTTGAAGGATTTGTTTTCTGATTTATTCAGATTCTGCCCACTGTGGAGTGATATCCTGGCTATGAACTCAACAATACAAACAAGAGCAGATCTGGAGGACAGACTTTCAGGTCACATGGGACAGTAGACAGACAATTATATTAGAGATATTGAATATTTGAGTTTAAGTGTCGTCCAGAGGCCTTCTGTTATCAGTACAGTATTCAACATGCACAGATGAGATCATCAAAATGGGTGTGATGTCCACTGGCCTTGATTCCACTCAAGGGGTTCCATTACCCATGTTCCTCCACTCAGCCTCCACTCAGCAGTGACCAGAGAAGGTATGGGTCAGGGGAGAGGGCAGGGAACAGCTCTTACCATCAGACACAGATGGTTTAACTCTCTGATGGGTTGTCATCTACTGCAGGCCAGGGTTAGGGTTAGGGTTTGGGCAGAGGGCTCTTGTAAACGTATGATGTCTGTCTGTGTCCCTCTGTTTGTCATCTACTGCAGGCCAGGGTTAGGGTTAGGGTTAGGGCAGAGATCTCCTGTAAATGCATTATGTCTGTCTGTGTCCCTCTGTTTGTCAGTTGACTATCAACACTCTGAATACTGTAATTAAATAATCTGTAGTGTGAAACTCTCATGAGGGCCAGAATATTTATCCACGGCATGTATCTATCCCTGTAACAATATACAATCTTAACAAATGTATTTTATAAAGTCTTATTTACATTCGCAGTTGACACAGTTCTTATAGAGACTCTAGGGGGGCTAAACTCAAGGGGGCCTAAACTCTAGGGGGCCTAAACTCTAAGGGGCCTAAACTCTGAGGGGCCTAGACTCTATGGGCGCTAGACTTTGAGGGGAGGTCCTACATGTATTCTCTACTCACCTGTCCTACATGTATTCTCTCCTCACCTGTCCTACATGTATTCTCTACTCACCTGTCCTACATGTATTCTCTACTCACCTGTCCTACATGTATTCTCTACTCACCTGTCCTACATGTATTCTCTCCTCACCTGTCCTACATGTATTCTCTACTCACCTGTCCTACATGTATTCTCTCCTCACCTGTCCTCACATGTATTCTCATGTATTCTTCCTCACCTGTCCTACATGTATTCTCTCCTCACCTGTCCTACATGTATTCTCTCCTCACCTGTCCTACATGTATTCTCTACTCACCTGTCCTACATGTATTCTCTCCTCACCTGTCCTACATGTATTCTCTACTCACCTGTCCTACATGTATTCTCTACTCACCTGTCCTACATGTATTCTCTCCTCACCTGTCCTACATGTATTCTCTACTCACCTGTCCTACATGTATTCTCTCCTCACCTGTCCTACATGTATTCTCTACTCACCTGTCCTACATGTATTCTCTCCTCACCTGTCCTACATGTATTCTCTACTCACCTGTCCTACATGTATTCTCTACTCACCTGTCCTACATGTATTCTCTCCTCACCTGTCCTACATGTATTCTCTACATCTCTCTTCTTGTTTGTCAGCCCCAAACTCTATTTCACTTTATCCTCCCTGTTTATTCTCCTACAGCCCTCAATCTCTCTCCTCTAACCTAACCCAACCTCTGCTAGCCAGCCCTCCCCCTCTCTCTCCCCCCCACTCTCTCCTCTAACCTAACCCAACCTCTGCTAGCCAGCCCTCCCCCTCTCTCTCCCCCCACTCTCTCCTCTAACCTAACCCAACCTCTGCTAGCCAGCCCTCCCCCTCTCTCTCCCCCACTCTCTCCTCTAACCTAACCCAACCTCTGCTAGCCAGCCCTCCCCTCTCTCTCCCCTCTCTCTCCTCTAACCTAACCCAACCTCTGCTAGCCAGCCCTCCCCCTCTCTCCCCCACTCTCTCCTCTAACCCAACCTCTGCTAGCCAGCCCCCCCTCTCTCCCCCACTCTCGCCTCTAACCTAACCCAACCTCTGCTAGCCAGCCCTCCCCCTCTCTCTCCCCCACTCTCTCCTCTAACCTAACCCAACCTCTGCTAGCCAGCCCTCCCTCTCTCTCCCCCACTCTCTCCTCTAACCTAACCCAACCTCTGCTAGCCAGCCCTCCCCCTCTCTCTCCCCCACTCTCTCCTCTAACCTAACCCAACCTCTGCTAGCCAGCCCGACCCCTATCCCCCACTCTCTCCTCTAACCTAACCCAACCTCTGCTAGCCAGCCCTCCCCCTCTCTCTCCCCCACTCTCTCCTCTAACCTAACCCAACCTCTGCTAGCCAGCCCTCCCCCTCTCCCCCACTCTCTCCTCTAACCTAACCCAACCTCTGCTAGCCAGCCCTCCCCTCTCTCTCCCCCACTCTCTCCTCTAACCTAACCCAACCTCTGCTAGCCAGCCCTCCCCCTCTCTCTCCCCCACTCTCTCCTCTAACCTAACCCAACCTCTGCTAGCCAGCCCTCCCTCTCTCTCTCCCCCACTCTTTCCTTTTTACTAGCCTAACCCTTTACTGAAAGAACCATTTAATTTACATTTCACTTAGCAGCATGTCTCTCAATAATGAATAATAGTAAGTGAAAATAACCTTGTTTAATATCTTAAGATTAAATACATCTTTTAGTTGGTTATACAGTGATAAGCTGCTCTGGTCTGTTGGCTGTGAAGAGGCTTTGCTGTCTAAGCCGCCAAGCCCGGCAAGTGTACAGGACATTAGGGATAATGTAAATACATCAATTGATTATGTTTTTCATATGTTATTTAATAGAACTGTCAAGCTGTTGATTTTAGTAATGGCTTATAACAATGGATATAAAATAAAAAAGAGAAATAAAAGAGATTGACGGGTAGAAGAGAGAAAAAGATTAATAGTGTATTGTTCTAAAATGCTTTTATTTAATCCAGGAATCTACAAGCTTTAAAATTGCAAGGAAATGACATCATGATAAATGTTGGTGTCAAATGCGTACAAGTGTATTTAGTGTTTTGCAAAAAGTGTGAAGCTGACAATGTGCTTACAGTTGTGCAAATCTAGGCCAGTGTTTGGCTCCTTGAGTTTAAGGATTTGCTAATTGTGGGAAAGTTTCAATTTTAGTGTGTAAGAAATTGAAAAAAAACAGTATTTAGTTCTTGTCTCTACTGCCTATTTTAACTAGTTCTGGTGTCTACAGCCTTTATTAAATTGTTCTATGTCTTAAAATGTATTAATTAATTAATTTCTCTGTCTGTGCGTGTTTCTTTATCTATTTACTAAGCACACAAGGCTGCAGGTAAGATAGGGAATAAGAATTAACTTATGCCCAATTATCCAATAAATCTCCAGTCTGCTAAATGAGATTATTGCCGCACAGTAAGAGAGTCTCCCGTAGGCTCAATTAACTTTGATTACTGTTCATTATTTACTTTCAGCAAAAGCTCCATTATATAATCCACACACCACATCATTATATCACAGTAACACACATCATTATATCACAGTAACACACATCATTATATCACAGTAACACACATCATTATATCACAGTAACACATCATTATATCACAGTAACACACATCATTATATCACAGTAACACACATCATTATATCACAGTAACACACATCATTATATCACAGTAACACACATCATTATATCACAGTAACACCACATCTTTATATCACAGTAACACCACATCATTATATCACAGTAACACACATCATTATATCACAGTAACACACATCATTATATCACAGTAACACACATCATTATATCACAGTAACACACATCATTATATCACAGTAACACACATCATTATATCACAGTAACACATCATTATATCACAGTAACACACATCATTATATCACAGTAACACACATCATTATATCACAGTAACACACATCATTATATCACAGTAACACATCATTATATCACAGTAACACACATCATTATATCACAGTAACACACATCATTATATCACAGTAACACATCATTATATCACAGTAACACACATCAGTATATCACAGTAACACACATCATTATATCACAGTGACACCACATCATTATATCACAGTAACACATCATTATATCACAGTAACACCACATCATTATATCACAGTAACACCACATCATTATATCACAGTAACACACATCATTATATCACAGTAACACACATCATTATATCACAGTAACACACATCATTATATCACAGTAACACATCATTATATCACAGTAACACACATCATTATATCACAGTAACACACATCATTATATCACAGTAAACACATCATTATATCACAGTAACACACATCATTATATCACAGTAACACACATCATTATATCACAGTAACACACATCATTATATCACAGTAACACACATCATTATATCGCAGTAACACATCATTATATCACAGTAACACACATCATTATATCACAGTAACACACATCATTATATCACAGTAAACACATCATTATATCACAGTAACACACATCATTATATCACAGTAACACACATCATTATATCACAGTAACACACATCATTATATCACAGTAACACACATCATTATATCACAGTAAACACATCATTATATCACAGTAACACACATCATTATATCACAGTAACACACATCATTATATCACAGTAACACACATCATTATATCACAGTAACACATCATTATTATATCACAGTAACACACATCATTATATCACAGTAACACACATCATTATATCACAGTAACACATCATTATATCACAGTAAACACATCATTATATCACAGTAACACACATCATTATATCACAGTACATCATTATATCCCAGTAACATTATATCACAGTAACACACATCATTATATCACAGTAACACACATCATTATATCACAGTAACACACATCATTATATCACAGTAACACACATCATTATATCACAGTAACACACATCATTATATCACAGTAACACATCATTATATCACAGTAACACACATCATTATATCACAGTAACACACATCATTATATCACAGTAACACATCATTATATCACAGTAACACACATCATTATATCACAGTAACACACATCATTATATCACAGTGACACCACATCATTATATCACAGTAACACATCATTATATCACAGTAACACCACATCATTATATCACAGTAACACCACATCATTATATCACAGTAACACACATCATTATATCACAGTAACACACATCATTATATCACAGTAACACACATCATTATATCACAGTAACACATCATTATATCACAGTAACACACATCATTATATCACAGTAACACACATCATTATATCACAGTAACACACATCATTATATCACAGTAACACACATCATTATATCACAGTAACACACATCATTATATCACAGTAACACACATCATTATATCACAGTAACACATCATTATATCACAGTAACACACATCATTATATCGCATTAACACACATCATTATATCACAGTAACACACATTATTATATCACAGTAACACACATCATTATATCACAGTAACACATCATTATATCACAGTAACACACATCATTATATCACAGTAACACACATCATTATATCACAGTAACACACATCATTATATCACAGTAACACACATTATTATATCGCAGTAACACACATCATTATATCACAGTAACACACATCATTATATCACAGTTACACACATCATTATATCACAGTAACACATCATTATATCACAGTAACACACATCATTATATCACAGTAACACACATCATTATATCACAGTAACACACATCATTATATCACAGTAACACACATTATTATATCGCAGTAACACATCATTATATCACAGTAACACACATCATTATATCACAGTAACACACATCATTATATCACAGTAACACACATCATTATATCACAGTAACACACATTATTATATCGCAGTAACACACATCATTATATCACAGTAACACACATTATTATATCACAGTAACACACATCATTATATCACAGTAACACATCATTATATCACAGTAACACACATCATTATATCACAGTAACACACATCATTATATCACAGTAACACACATCATTATATCACAGTAACACACATTATTATATCGCAGTAACACACATCATTATATCACAGTAACACACATCATTATATCACAGTTACACACATCATTATATCCCAGTAACACATCATTATATCACAGTAACACACATCATTATATCACAGTTACACACATCATTATATCCCAGTAACACATCATTATATCACAGTAACACACATCATTATATCACAGTAACACACATCATTATATCACAGTAACACACATCATTATATCACAGTAACACACATTATTATATCGCAGTAACACACATCATTATATCACAGTAACACACATCATTATATCACAGTTACACACATCATTATATCACAGTAACACATCATTATATCTCAGTAACACATCATTATATCACAGCGTGCGATGCTCTGAATCTAACTTCTGATGGCCAAACTAGGAAAACGGGTAAATGCACCAAGGCATAATTTCATGACATTGTCCCTCACCTAATTGCAAAAATTCCTTGATCTTTTTCTTCTTGTGCTGCATTGCGTTCGGGAGCTGGGAGCAAAAAGACTGAGTCTAATTTCATTGTATTCTGTTTTAGGACAACCCTTTAGATGTTTAATTCAATCCCAATGTCATGTAATCAGACAGAAGGCATCCCTAGAGGTAAGGTACATCCAAGCTCCACCAGCCACAAACAATTTTCAAATGTAATTGGTGCACCTTCCCTCTCTGTCTCCATCTTACTCTCTCTTTTCTCTCCACTGCCGTTATTAACTCATTGGATGTTTTCATCTGTTTTCCACCCTTTTCTGGTGGCGCTGCACTCCACCTCCTCCTCCATCACTCCGCCTCCTCCTCCATCACTCCACCTCCTCCTCCATCACTCCACCTGCTCTTCCATCACTCCACCTCCATCACTCCACCTCTTCCTCCATCACTCCGCCTCCTCCTCCATCACTCCGCCTCCTCCTCCATCACTCCACCTCCTCCTCCATCACTCCCCCTCCATCACTCCACCTCCTCCTCCATCACTCCCCCTCCATCACTCCACCTACACCTCCATCACTCCTCCTACTCCTCTAATATCCCTACATTTCTCCTCCATCACTCCACCTCCTCCTCCATCACTCCACCTCCTCCTCCATCACTCCCCCTCCATCACTCCACCTCTTCCTCCATCACTCCGCCTCCTCCTCCATCACTCCACCTCCTCCTCCATCACTCCACCTCCTCCTCCATCACTCCCCCTCCATCACTCCACCTACACCTCCATCACTCCACCTACACCTCCATCACTCCTCCTACTCCTCTAATATCCCTACATTTCTCCTCCATCACTCCACCTCCTCCTCCATCACTCCTCCTACTTCTCTATCCCTCCATCCTCCATGATATATCACGTCTCCGTTCTCAAGGCAATTGTGTTGTTATTGTAATTTCATATTTCTCTCTACAGCCGCTGGATATTGAGTACAAAATCCATTATCATTTGTATATTTTAATTATGCAAATGAGGCTGCTCAGCTGCTTGGCCTAACCTGCAGGGAAGCCCAACTTCATTCCGGGTGATTACAATTTATCCAGTTGAGTCCCTTTAATTGTAACAAGCTAATTACCTTGTTTCAATTCGTTTTAACAGTGCCAATAGAACAATGACATTATTAGTATAACACGCTAACTCACCCTTCACTGACAGGCTGGGAGAGGAAAAGCATGCAGAAACAGGCAGACAGTTGGCAGAAACAGGCAGACAGTTGGCGGAAACAGGCAGACAGTTGGCAGAAACAGGCTGAAACACATGAAGTCATCACTACTAAGAGCTACAGGAGTAGATGGCTCAATAGAGCTGTGGCTATCTGTCAGCCTGGCTACAGTGCTGAAACACATGAAGTCATCACTACTAAGAGCTACAGAAATAGATAGCTCAATAGAGCTGTGGCTATCTGTCAGCCTGGCTACAGTGCTGAAACACATGAAGTCATCACTACTAAGAGCTACAGAAATAGATAGCTCAATAGAGCTGTGGCTATCTGTCAGCCTGGCTACAGTGCTGAAACACATGAAGTCATCACTACTAAGAGCTACAGAAATAGATAGCTCAATAGAGCTGTGGCTATCTGTCAGCCTGGCTACAGTGCTGAAACACATGAAGTCATCACTACTAAGAGCTACAGAAATAGATAGCTCAATAGAGCTGTGGCTATCTGTCAGCCTGGCTACAGTGCTGAAACACATGAAGTCATCACTACTAAGAGCTACAGAAATAGATAGCTCAATAGAGCTGTGGCTATCTGTCAGCCTGGCTACAGTGCTGATATAAACCTTGGGTTGTTCTTATTTATCTAATTTTATTACTTCTATCAGCAGGGCCTGAAGTTAACCTTTTTGGCCACCAGCCACTGTGGCAGGTGGATTTTGAAATCTACCTGCCACAGTGGTTTTTTACCAGGCAAAAAATGTTTTGTGCCTAAAATAAAGGTGAATGACTCAGAAAATGCATAAGAATGGTTCTTGAACTTGTACAGAATACACATTAAAGTGCTGTCGAGTTATTAACCAACTTAACCAATCTCATTTATGACTAGATCAACATAATGACTTACAACTGTATCTGACCAGGGGTCCATTTCAAGAAGGTTGTTTAACAAACTCTAAATCTAACCCTGACCTCGGAGTTGATTTACACTAAGATGGAAAACGCAGAGTTTTCGGTTTCAGAACAGCTGATTTGAGTTGGTTCAATCAACCCAGTGTAGGTTTTTTCAATCAGAGTTACGCGCGTGCACCGCTGCTATAAAAAGGCAGCATGAATGGAGCCGCGATTCTACGATTCACCATGGCAACCAGCATTACTACCGCATACGTCACCCCTTGAAATACTGATGCAGGCTTACAGCGACTATGAACACGTATTTAGAAAAAAATTGCTACTCGGGTCAACGCGTAAATTCCAATATAGTGTTTTCATTTGATTTTTAATTTACACCATCATTTTAATTTATACTTTTTATTAATTCCCAGTTGGGAAAAAATGTTTACACTGTTAGAACAAACTACACACATGCCTGAAATACACACCCATGCTCATATTTTATCACAAGTGTTATTACTGGTAAAAACTGGTAGAATGGTATTGACGCTATAATCTATTTCATTGAGGTGCAATCCTGCCGGTGAAAAACACATTTGTGTGCCATCAATGCAGCCAATCGCGTTAGGAAATCCTAAAATAAATTCAAATAATTTATACCAGTCTATACGAGTTTGGGAGTTAAACCAAGGTGCTAGTTTCCTTTGCTTCGTCTTCTTTTTAAGGGGAGCAACAGAGTCTAAAGTAGTCCGCAGGCAGGCCGTAGCACCATCTACAAAATTATCAATTTGAGAAGGACTAAAGTTTACATAAAGATCCTCTGTTATATTAAAGCACGGTAATAAGTTTAGTGCTGTTGGAATATCTTCACACAAACATTCATACTTTCTCTCACACACAAACATACACAATCTTTCTCTCTCACACACACAAACAAACACACTCTTTCTCTCACACACAAACAAACACACTCTTTCTCTCACACACAAACAAACACACTCTTTCTCTCCCACACAAACATACACACTCTTTCACTCACACACAAACAAACACACTCTTTCTCTCACACACAAACAAACACACTATTTCTCTCACACACAAACAAACACACTCTTTCTCTCACACACAAACATGCACCCTCTTTCTCTCACACACAAACATTCACTCTTTCTCTCACACACAAACATACACACTCTTTCTCTCACACATAAACATACACACTCTTTCTCTCACACACAAACAAACACACTCTTTTTTTCTCACACACAAACAAACACACTTTTTCTCACACAAAAACAAACACACTCTTTCTCTCACACACAAACATACAAACTCTTTCTCTTTCTAACTCTCTGTGTTTGTTTCTCATATGCAGGACTTTTCAACAGATGTGTCTGATGGGCGGGGCTAGAGGAATATTTAAATGTAGGGATCTGCAAGGGAGGGATATCATTTAGAAATCTCAACTATACAGTATGATCTTAAAAGTATCTGATAAATTATTTGTTTTAATCTTCTTAAGACTCCAGACACAAGATGCCCTGTTGATCCTCTACCCTCCAATGAAAGTGCAAAAGTATAGCCTATATTGTCATAAATTCTAGATTCTCATGATTAAATGTCTAGCAAATCAGAGTCAGCTGATGGGATTACCAAGGCAACCTGCCATGGTAACATCTGTGAACAGATGTTATAATGTGTGGCATATGTTTTTACTAAACATGTTTTTCTCTCTTTTCACTTCCACAGTGTTAATAGTCTACTGGAAAAGTATAATCTTGGCAAATCACTTAGTGTAAAAATCATTAATGACAAAGTCTTAGTAGAACAATTGAAACTGTCTAACCACAGCCAAAAGCTTCAAAACATCTGTTATCAGCTTTATGAGCTTTACTTAGAGCACTACTCTGTAAGCACCAGAAGATACAAACCGTTCCATGTGTGCATACCCACCAGAAACACACTCCACCCTGTTAACACCAGAAACACACTCCAACCTGTTAACACCAGAAACACACTCCACCCTGTTAACACCAGAAACACACTCCAACCTGTTAACACCAGAAACACACTCCAACCTGTTAACACCAGAAACACACTCCAACCTGTTAACACCAGAAACACACTCCACCCTGTTAACACCAGAAACACACTCCAACCTGTTAACACCAGAAACACACTCCAACCTGTTAACACCAGAAACACACTCCAACCTGTTAACACCAGAAACACACCCTCCAAACCTAACACCAGAAACACACTCCAACCTGTTAACACCAGAAACACTCCAACCTGTTAACACCAGAAACACACTCCACCCTGTTAACACCAGAAACACACTCCACCCTGTTAACACCAGAAACAACTCCACCCTGTTAACACCAGAAACACACTCCAACCTGTTAACACCAGAAACACACTCCACCCTGTTAACACCAGAAACACACTCCACCCTGTTAACACCAGAAACACACTCCAACCTGTTAACACCAGAAACACACTCCACCCTGTTAACACCAGAAACACACTCCACCCTGTTAACACCAGAAACACACTCCAACCTGTTAACACCAGAAACACACTCCACCCTGTTAACACCAGAAACACATTTAACCTATATTTAACCAGGTAGGCGACCTGGCCACAGTATATTATTTTTTTTGTATTTAACCTTTGTTTAACCAGGTAGACCGACCTGACCACAGTATATTATTAATAAATATTTTTTTATTTAATCTTTACTGGTTTAACCAGGTAGGCCGATCTGACCACAGTATATATATTTTTTTGCATTTAACCTTTGTTTAACCAGGTATGCGAATTGGCCACAGTATATTATTATATTTGTATTTAACCTTTATTTAACCAGGTAGGCCGGCCTGCCCACAGTATATATTTATTTTTTATTTTTTTATTTAACCTTTATTTAACCAGGTAGACCGACCTGACCACAGTATATTATTAATAAATAAAAAAATATTTAATCTTTATTTAACCAGGTAGGCCGACCTGGCCAAAGTATATTATCATTATTTTTTTTTATTTAACCTTTATTTAACCAGGTAGGCGACCTGGCCACAGTATATTATTATTATTTTTTTATTTAACCTTTATTTAACCAGGTAGGCGACCTGACCACAGTAAATTATTATTTTGTATTTTTTTATTTAACCTTTATTTAACCAGGTAGGCCGACCTGACCACAGTATATTATTATTAAATATTTTTTATTTAATATTTATTTAACCAGGTAGGCCGACCTGGCCAAAGTATATTATCATTATTTTATTTTTTTATTTAACCTTTATTTAACCAGGTAGGCCGACCTGGCCACAGTATATTACTATTATTACATTTTTTAATTTAACCTTTATTTAACCAGGTAGGCGACCTGGCCACAGTATATTATCATTATTTTATTGTTTTATTTAACCTTTATTTAACCAGGTAGGCCGACCTGGCCACTGTATATTATTATTATTTTATTGTTTTATTTAACCTTTATTTAACCGGGTAAGCCGACCTGGCCACAGTATATTACTATAATTTTTTTTTTAATTTAACCTTTATTTAACCAGGTAGGCGACCTGGCCAAAGTATATTATCATTATTTAATTTTTTTATTTAACCTTTATTTAACAAGGTAGGCCGACCTGGCCTCAGTATATTATTCTTATTTTATTGTTTTATTTAACCTTTCTTTAACCAGGTAGGCCGACCTGGCCACTGTATATTATTATTATTTTATTGTTTCATTTAACCTTTATTTAACCAGGTAGGCGATCTGGCCACAGTATATTATTTTTTTTTTATTTCACCTTTATTTAACCAGGTAGGCCGACCCGACCACAGTATATTATTATTATTATTTATTTTTTTTTTATTTCAGTATATTATATATTTTTTTTATTTAACCTTTATTTAACCAGGACCTGGCCACAGTATATTATTATAAAAAAAATTGTATTTAACCATTACTTAACCGGGTAGGCCGACCTGGCCACTGTATATTATTATTATTTCATTTTTATTTAACCTTTTTTTTAGGCCGACCCGACCACAGTATATTATTATTATTATTTATTTTTTTAACCTTTATTTAACCAGGTAGGCCGACCTGACCACAGTATATTATTTAATTTATTTAACCTTTATTTAACCAGGTAGTCGACCGCACCACAGTATATTATATATTTTTTTTATTTAACCTTTATTTAACCGGGTAGGCCGACCTGGCCACAGTATATTATTATAAAAAAAATTGTATTTAACCATTACTTAACCGGGTAGGCCGACCTGGCCACTGTATATTATTATTATTTCATTTTTTTATTTAACCTTTTTTTAACCAGGTAGGCCGACCTGGCCACAGTATATTATTATTATTTTTTTGTATTTAACCATTACTTAACCGGGTAGGCCGACCTAGCCACAGTATATTACTATTATTTAAATTTTTTATTTAACCTTTTTTTATTTAACTTTTATCTAACCAGGTAGGCCGGCCTGCCCACAGTATATATTTATTTTTTATTTTTTTATTTAACCTTTATTTAACCAGGTAGACCGACCTGACCACAGTATATTATTAATAAATAAAAAAATATTTAATCTTTATTTTACCAGGTAGGCCGACCTGGCCAAAGTATATTATCATTATTTTTTTTTATTTAACCTTTATTTAACCAGGTAGGCCGACCTGACCACAGTATATTATTATTAAATATTTTTTATTTAATATTTATTTAACCAGGTAGGCCGACCTGGCCAAAGTATATTATCATTATTTTATTTTTTTATTTAACCTTTATTTAACCAGGTAGGCCGACCTGGCCACAGTATATTATTATTATTTCATTTTTTTTATTTAACCTTTTTTTAACCAGGTAGGCCGACCTGGCCACAGTATATTATTATTATTTTTTTTGTATTTAACCATTACTTAACCGGGTAGGCCGACCTAGCCACAGTATATTACTATTATTTAAATTTTTTATTTAACCTTTTTTTATTTAACCTTTATCTAACCAGGTAGGCCGACCTGGCCACAGTATATTATTATTACTTTATTGTTTTATTTAACCTTTATTTAACCAGGTAGGCCGACCTGGCCACTGTATATTATTATTATTTTATTGTTTTATTCAACCTTTATTTAACCGTGTAAGCCGACCTGGCCACAGTATATTACTATTATTTATTTTTTTAATTTAACCTTTATTTAACCAGGTAGACCGATCTGGCCACTGTATATTATTATTATTTTATTGTTTTATTCAACCTTTATTTAACCGTGTAAGCCGACCTGGCCACAGTATATTACTATTATTTATTTTTTTAATTTAACCTTTATTTAACCAGGTAGACCGATCTGGCCACTGTATATTATTATTATTTTATTGTTTTATTCAACCTTTATTTAACCGTGTGAGCCGACCTGGCCACAGTATATTACTATTATTTATTTTTTTAATTTAACCTTTATTTAACCAGGTAGACCGATCTGGCCACTGTATATTATTATTATTTTATTGTTTTATTCAACCTTTATTTAACCGTGTGAGCCGACCTGGCCACAGTATATTACTATTATTTATTTTTTTAATTTAACCTTTATTTAACCAGGTAGACCGATCTGGCCACTGTATATTATTATTATTTTATTGTTTTATTCAACCTTTATTTAACCGTGTGAGCCGACCTGGCCACAGTATATTACTATTATTTATTTTTTTAATTTAACCTTTATTTAACCAGGTATGCCGATGGGACAGGGATCCATGTAACTTTTTTTCAATTATGCATATCAAAATACATACTAAAAACTTAATTAACCACAACATAGTCATATTTTTATAATAGTTTTTTATCAGTGATTTTTCACATGTAAACAATAAATCATGTAAATACGATAAGCAATGTTAATACAACAAATATAATGAATGTTAAAACATGTAATTACAATAAACATACAGTACAAACAGGTAAGTTGTTTATATTTAAATGTTGCTTTAATAATTATTGTTATGTTATGATAAATTAATGATGTCATAAAAATCAAATTCCTAAACATGATCTAGTTTCACTTAATCCCATCATAACAGCTTGTTTGTGTCCCCTTAATATCAACAAATACACATCCAGGGATCTCATTGGTCTAACCCTCTCCTGTCAGTCACGTGTTTATCCAGGCTTTACTGTCCCAGAGAAAAGGAACGAAAATAAATATCATAGTTATTTGGTTCTGTTTTGATGGTGTACAGACCAGAGGAACATACAAATACCATAGTTATTTGGTTCTGTATTGATAGTGTACAGAACAGAGGAACATAAAAATACCAAAGTAATTTGGTTCTGTTTTGATGGTGTACAGAACAGAGGAACATATAAATACCATAGTTATTTGGTTCTGTTTTGAAGGAGTACAGAACAGAGGAACATATAAATACCATAGTTATTTGGTTCTGTTTTGATGGTGTACAGAACAGAGGAACATAGAAATACCATAGTTATTTGGTTCTGTTTTCATGGTGTACAGACCAGAGGAACATACAAATACCATAGTTATTTGGTTCTGTATTGATAGTGTACAGAACAGAGGAACATAAAAATACCAAAGTTATTTGGTTCTGTTTTGATAGTATACAGAACAGAGGAACATATGAATACCATAGTTATTTGGTTCTGTTTTGATGGTGTACAGAACAGAGGAACATATAAATACCATAGTTATTTGGTTCTGTTTTGATAGTGTACAGAACAGAGGAACATATAGATACCATAGTTATTTGGTTCTGTTTTGATGGTGTACAGAACAGAGGAACATATAAATACCATAGTTATTTGGTTCAGTTTTGATAGTGTACAGAACAGAGGAACATATAAATACCATAGTTATTTGGTTCTGTTTTGAAGGAGTACAGAACAGAGGAACATATAAATACCATAGTTATTTGGTTCTGTTTTGATGGTGTACAGAACAGAGGAACATAGAAACACCATAGTTATGTGGTTCTGTTTTGATAATGTACAGAACAGAGGAACATATAGATACCATAGTTATTTGGTTCTGTTTTGATAGTGTACAGAACAGTGGAACATATAAATACCATAGTTATTTGGTTCTGTTTTGATGGTGTACAGAACAGAGGAACATATAAATAACATAGTTATTTGGTTCTGTTTTGATAGTGTACGGAACAGAGGAACATATAAATACCATAGTTATTTGGTTCTGTTTTGATAGTGTACAGAACAGAGGAACATATAGATACCATAGTTATTTGGTTCTGTTTTGATAGTGTACAGAACAGAGGAAAATAAAAATACCATAGTTATTTGGTTCTGTTTTGATAGTGTACAGAACAGAGGAACATATAAATACCATAGTTATTTGGTTCTGTTTTGATAGTGTACAGAACAGAGGAACATGTAAATACCATAGTTATTTGGTTCTGTTTTAATGGTTTATGTATAGGTTAGGGTTAGGGTAACGTTGTGATGCTTCTACAGAATGATGTTAGCTGGTAATAATGAGCATCTTCCCATATGATACATGTCTGAAACATATATGATACATGTCTGATACATATAGGATACATGTCTGATACATATACTATACATATATGATACATGTCTGATACATATATGATACATGTCTGATACTTATATGATACATGTCGGATACACATATGATACATATATGATACATGTCTGATACATATATGATACATGTCTGATACATATAGGATACATGTCTGATACATATACTATACATATATGATACATGTCTGATACATATATGATACATGTCTGATACTTATATGATACATGTCGGATACACATATGATACATATATGATACATGTCTGATACATATATGATACATGTCTGATACATGTCTGATACATATATGATACATGTCTTATACATATACGATACATGTCTGATACATGTCTGATACATATTTAATACATGTCTGATACATATATTATACATGTCTGATACATATGATACATGTCTGATACATATGAGATACATATATGATACATGTCTGATACATATATGATACATGTCTGATACATATATGATACATGTCTGATACATATATGATACATGTCTGATACATATATGATACATGTCTGATAAATGTCTGATACATATATGATACATGTCTGATACATGTCTGATACATGTCTGATACATATATGATACATGTCTGATACATATATGATAAATGTCTGATACATATATGAAATATGTCTGATACATGTCTGATACATATATGATACATGTCTGATACATGTCTGATACATATATGATACATGTCTGATAGATATATGATACATATATGATACATGTCTGATACATGTCTGATACATATATGATACATGTCTGATAGATATATGATACATGTCTGATACATATATGATACTTGTCTGATACATATATGATACATGTCTGATACATAAATGATACATGTCTGATACATATGATACATATATGATACATGTCTGATACATGTCTGATAAATATATGATACATGTCTGATACATATATGATACATATATGATACATATATGATACATATATGATACATGTCTGATACATATATGATACATGTCTGATACATATATGATATATGTCTGATACATATATGATACATATCTGATACATGTCTGATACATATATGATACATGTCTGATACATATATGATACAGGTCTGATACATATATGATACATGTCTGATACATATATGATATATGTCAGATACATGTCTGATACATATATGAAACATATATGATACATGTCTGATACATATATGATACATGTCTGATACATATATGATACATGTCTGATACATATATGATACATGTCTGATACATATATTATACATGTCTGATACATGTCTGATACATATATGATAGATGTCTGATACATATATGATACATAGATGTCTGATACATATATGATACATGTCTGATACATGTCTGATACATATATGATACATGTCTGATACATATATGATACATGTCTGATACATATATGATACATGTCTGATACATATATGATTAATGTCTGATAGATGTCTGATACATATATGAAACCTATATGATACATGTCTGATACATGTCTGATACATATATGATATATATCTGATACATATATGATACATATCTGATACATATAGGATACATGTCTGATACATGTCTGATACATATATGATACTTGTCTGATACATATATGATACATGTCTTATACAAATATGATACATGTCTGATACATTTATGATATATGTCTGATACATGTCTGATACATATATGATACATGTCTGATACATATATGATACATGTCTGATACATATAAGATACATGTCTGATACAAATATGATACAGGTCTGATAGATATATGATACATGTCTGATACATATATGATACATGTCTGATACATATGT
The DNA here is from genome assembly GCA_029465975.1 of Dallia pectoralis. NCBI lineage: Eukaryota > Metazoa > Chordata > Actinopteri > Esociformes > Umbridae > Dallia > Dallia pectoralis. The sequence goes on along the minus strand of CM055736.1, from coordinate 23,416,012 downwards.
GATATATGTCTGATACATGTATGATACATATATGATACATGTCTGATACATATATGATACATGTCTGATACACCTGGGCGCCTCCCTAGAGAGGTGTTCCAGGCACGTCCAGCTGGGAGGAGACCTCGGGGAAGACCCAGGACTAGGTGGAGAGATTATATCTCCACACTGGCCTCGGAACGCCTCGGGATTCCCCAGTCAGAGCTGGCTAATGTTGCCCGGGAAAGGAAAGTTTGGGGTCCCCTGCTAGAGCTGCTACCCCCGCGACCCGACCCCGGATAAGCGGTTGAAGATGAGATGAGATGAGATGTCTGATACATATATGATACATGTCTGATACATATATGATACATGTCTGATACATATATGATATATGTCTGATACATGTCTGATACATATATGAAACATATATGATACATGTCTGATACATGTCTGATACATATATGATACATGTCTGATACATATATGATACATGTCTGATACATATATGATACATGTCTGATACATGTCTGATACATATATGATACATGTCTGATACATGTCTGATACATATATGATACATGTCTGATACATATATGATACATGTCTGATACATGTCTGATACATATATGATACATGTCTGATACATATATGATACATGTCTGATACATATATGATACATGTCTGATACATATATGATACATGTCTGATACATATATGATACATGTCTGATACATATATGATTAATGTCTGATAGATGTCTGATACATATATGAAACATATATGATACATGTCTGATACATGTCTGATACATATATGATACATATATCTGATACATATATGATACATATCTGATACATGTCTGATACATATAGGATACATGTCTGATACATATCTGATACATATATGATACTTGTCTGATACATATATGATACATGTCTGATACATATATGATACATGTCTGATACATTTATGATATATGTCTGATACATGTCATACATTTATGATACATGTCTGATACATATATGATACATATCTGATACATATATGATACATGTCTGATACATATATGATACATGTCTGATACATATAAGATACATGTCTGATACAAATATGATACATGTCTGATAGATATATGATACATGTCTGATACATATATGATACATGTCTGATACATATATGATACATGTCTGATACATATATGTTACATGTCTGATACATGTCTGATACATATATGATACATGTCTGATACATATATGATACATGTCTGATACATATATGATACATGTCTGATACATTTATGATATATGTCTGATACATGTCATACATTTATGATACATGTCTGATACATATATGATACATATCTGATACATATATGATACATGTCTGATACATATATGATACATGTCTGATACATATAAGATACATGTCTGATACAAATATGATACATGTCTGATAGATATATGATACATGTCTGATACATATATGATACATGTCTGATACATATATGATACATGTCTGATACATATATGTTACATGTCTGATACATGTCTGATACATATATGATACATGTCTGATACATATATGATACATGTCTGATACATATATGATACATTTCTGATACATATATGATATATGTCTGATACATACATGATACATGTCTGATACATATATGATACATGTCTGATACATATATGATATATGTCTGATACACGTCTGATACATATATGATACATGATGTTTACCTGTTTCCCTCATGGCTTCACTCCAAAACATTACTATCATCAGTGACCAGCTCTTCAGGACTTGTACAATGAACAGAGATATCAAATAACTACAAATGAAAATAAAAATGTAATAAACGCACACACTAATGACATTATTATTTTGACAAAATATGTATCTATTCATAGATAGAATATATCACTGATATATTTAAATGCTTTTGGTCAACATGTATCAAATATATTGAGAGTCATGAACATATGAGTGTTCACTTATCGGATTATGTTTCAGTAAAACAGTATCATGTGATGCCCGTCTCAAACATTTAACTGCTATGGAGGGGATCATCTCCAAATAATCTTCCTCTCCATCAGTTCCTACTTTTGTTATTCTGTGGGACCAGAACAATAAGTAAACAATATTATCAGAGTTTTCTATATGTTTCTGGGGATTACAGGCAGATCAAAGGATTACACAATTAATGCTGCTAGTCTGGGAAGCCGAGAGAGGGGAGGTTTCCTGATGTGAAACTGAAACCTCTGGCTGGGTTAGGAGAGCCCAGAAAGGCAACAGTCAAAGATGGAGACAGTCTAAATACATCAGGTTAACTATGCAGTCTAAATACATCAGGTTAACTATGCAGTCTAAGTACACCAGGTTAACTATGCAGTCTAATTACATCAGGTTAACTATGCAGTCTAAATACATCAGGTTAACTATGCAGTCTAAGTACATCAGGTAAACTATGCAGTCTAAGTACACCAGGTTAACTATGCAGTCTAATTACATCAGGTTAACTATGCAGTCTAAATACATCAGGTTAACTATGCAGTCTAAATACATCAGGTTAACTATGCAGTCTAAGTACATCAGGTAAACTATGCAGTCTAAGTACATCAGGTTAACTATGCAGTCTAAATACATCAGGTTAACTATGCAGTCTAAGTACATCAGGTAAACTATGCAGTCTAAGTACACCAGGTTAACTATGCAGTCTAATTACATCAGGTTAACTATGCAGTCTAAATACATCAGGTTAACTATGCAGTCTAAATACATCAGGTTAACTATGCAGTCTAAGTACATCAGGTAAACTATGCAGTCTAAGTACATCAGGTTAACTATGCAGTCTAAATACATCAGGTTAACTATGCAGTCTAAGTACACCAGGTTAACTATGCAGTCTAAGTACATCAGGTAAACTATGCAGTCTAAGTACACCAGGTTAACTATGCAGTCTAATTACATCAGGTTAACTATGCAGTCTAAGTACATCAGGTAAACTATGCAGTCTAAATACATCAGGTTAACTATGCAGTCTAAATACATCAGGTTAACTATGCAGTCTAAGTACATCAGGTAAACTATGCAGTCTAAGTACATCAGGTTAACTATGCAGTCTAAGTACATCTGGTAACTCTGTAGTCTAAATACATCAGGTTAACTATGCAGTCTAAGTACATCTGGTAACTCTGTAGTCTAAATAAATCAGGTAAACTATGCAGTCTAAGTACACCAGGTTAACTATGCAGTCTAAGTACATCAGGTTAACTATGCAGTCTAAGTACATCTGGTAACTCTGTAGTCTAAATAAATCAGGTAAACTATTCAGTCTAAGTACATCAGGTTAACTCTGTAGTCTAAGTATGTCATGTTCACCTTCCCATAACCATTCCTTCTGTAGTCATTGATGTCATTATAATACATCATGCCTGACAATCCGGAGTAACTCAACGTGCTTCATTAAGAGTTGTCATTCAAGCTGGTTTCTGATCAAGAGTGTAAGTGCCTTTGAATTGTTCATTAACCTCAATCTCCTGACCACAGAAACAGAGCCCCAAGGTGATTAAGCTGTAGCTTAAACCTCCTCATGAATTATAAACAACAGGCTGTTTTCTCTGCTTCCTGTTGTTAGTCTGGCTGCACTAAGAGTCCTGTCACTACCAGCTAACAGCCTCATTACAGTCAGTTCCATTAGGGTTAGAAGCTGTTTACAGGTTTACAGGCCATGGTGGGGGGAGAGGACCTGAGAGAGAGCACTCAGAAGGAGCAAGAGCTGTGACAACAACACCTCATTCTCTGAACTGTACAGTGAGGTCATCAGGGCAGGACACACTGAGAATGACACATAACTGACTGTCAAAAAACAAGTTCATTAACACACACTAGGATTCGAACCTTTTGATAGCTGTGATCCAGTTTTGCCTTCCAACTTCCTGTCCAACTGACCGGGAGATCAACCCTCACCTGCTTTGCCAATCAAACACCATGTTGATATGTAGCTCCAATGTGCATGTAGGTGAATTATTTCAACCAACCAGAACATAATACCTCATTACAGCAATACTCAAGTAACAATAGACTAAACAGGTATATCATGCTCACTTTAACACCTGGTTTATAAAACTACATTTAAATATGTGTTCCATGTATGTCCTCTAATTGGTGGTTTCTTCTCTGTTGAATTGTTGGGAGTCTGATGACATCACATATTTTTTATTGAGTAGACAGGGACACTGCGTCGTCATGGACAGGGACACTGCGTCGTCATGGACACTGCGTCGTCATGGACAGGGACACTGCGTCGTCATGGACAGGGACACTGCGTCGTCATGGACACTGCGTCGTCATGGACACTGCGTCGTCATGGACAGGGACACTGCGTCGTCATGGACACTGCGTCGTCATGGACAGGGACACTGCGTCGTCATGGACAGGGACACTGCGTCGTCATGGACACTGCGTCGTCATGGACACTGCGTCGTCATGGACACTGCGTCGTCGTGGACACTGCGTCGTCATGGACAGGGACACTGCGTCGTCATGGACAGGGACACTGCGTCGTCATGGACACTGCGTCGTCATGGACACTGCGTCGTCATGGACAGGGACACTGCGTCGTCATGGACACTGCGTCGTCATGGACACTGCGTCGTCATGGACAGGGACACTGCGTCGTCATGGACACTGCGTCGTCATGGACAGGGACACTGCGTCGTCATGGACAGGGACACTGCGTCGTCATGGACACTGCGTCGTCATGGACACTGCGTCGTCATGGACACTGCGTCGTCATGGACAGGGACACTGCGTCGTCATGGACACTGCGTCGTCATGGACTCTGCGTCGTCATGGACACTGCGTCGTCATGGACACTGCGTCGTCATGGACACTGCGTCGTCATGGACACTGCGTCGTCATGGACACTGCGTCGTCATGGACAGGGACACTGCATATTTGGTTGGATGTTAATTAAAGCTTACCGTTGAATATGTAACATGCCCAAATATTCGTATTAGTTACATATTATTTAACTAGTGTGCCTAAAGTTGGCAGACGTTTGTAAAAACAAAAATTATATGTAAATACTTTCTAATGACCTAAATACTTTTTTATGGCAAGGAACATTTAAAAAATCAAGTAGAAAAAAGTAAAAGTGTAATCGACCTTCTGCCATCTGTGATAGTATTAACCAAATAACATTGTTAAAACATTGTAATAACCTAATAAGATAGTAGTAACCAAATAACATATTATTCACCTAATAACGTTGTAATAACTTAATAACCTATTAATGACCTAATACAAAAGTTAACTATAACAACCATATTATCAACTCTGAAACAGGAATAGGCTACCATGTTTTTGAAGTTAATAACAAACTATAAAATAGCACAATAATTTTCACAATAATGCTTTACTAGCTCTGATAAGCCCTGCAGAACGTGCCTCAGGCAAAACAAATTGTACCTGACCAAAATGATCTTGTGTACAGCCCAGCCTTCCTGTTGAGTGTGGAGATATGTGGATGTAATAATGATGTGGGTTTGGTGCCAGTGTGTTGTGCAGAATAATAGCAGCCTATTGGCTGAACAATATGTTTCTACTCAATAGAACCTCCCACTGTCTGTGAGTTATTTCACAGATATACCGCCCCTCTCCCTGCCCTCTCCCTGCTCTCTCCCTGCTCTCTCCCTGCTCTCTCCCTGCTCTCTCCCTGCCGCACAACGTTCATTAGTTCAACTGTATAGTAACGAAAAGGAAAGCCTGTTACGTATCACTTAAAATATATGATAAAAACTGGTTTTCTTTTATACTTGTTATGATTGCAGCACTTTACACCCGATGAAACCTAGTGGGACATATGGAGAAATCTGAAGAGTTAACATAAGGTAAGATTTTATTGAGATAAAGATATTTACTGAAGTTAAAATGCATTTATTTTTAACAATACATTCTGGGTAGTCTAACTTAAAAGTTCAGTCATATCTGGACTGCTTATTTCATTGTTTTGGGTTTCTATTAAAAGACCATCTTATTGGGGGAAATTAAGATAGACATTGTTTTACATGAAACCATTCCAATCAATTTAATTTCGTTTTGGCCTTAACATCCGAATAGGCAATCAGCTTATTACCAGAGGGCAAATATGCACATTGCCGTTTCCATTGGATTCCAGAGTTTCTAATGCAGAGCATTATATTTACATTGTGCCATCCATCCTAGCACTGAGTTTGTTAAGTTTCAGTGTCTGTGTGCAGCCGGAGGTGCAGCGAGTCTAATTGGCACTTGTAGTGAGGTCCTACCTGTTTCATATCCTACCTGTTTCATATCCTACCTGCCTACCTGTTTCATATCCAACCTGTTTCATATCCTACCTGCCTACCTGTTTCATATCCTACCTGTCTACCTGTTTCATATCCTACCTGCCTATCTGTTTCATATCCTACCTGCCTACCTGTTTCATATCCTACCTGTCTACCTGTTTCATATCCTACCTGTCTACCTGTTTCATATCCTACCTGTCTACCTGTTTCATATCCTACCTGCCTACCTGTTTCATATCCTACCTGTTTCATATCCTACCTGTCTACCTGTTTCATATCCTACCTCTCTACATGTTTCATATCCTACCTCTCTACATGTTTCATATCCTACCTGTCTACATGTTTCATATCCTACCTCTCTACATGTTTCATATCCTACCTGTCTACCTGTTTCATATCCTACCTGTCTACCTGTTTCATATCCTACCTGTCTACCTGTTTCATATCCTACCTGTCTACCTGTTTCATATCCTACCTGTCTACCTGTTTCATATCCTACCTGTCTACCTGTTTCATATCCTACCTGTTTCATATCCTACCTGTCTACCTGTTTCATATCCTACCTGTCTACCTGTTTCATATCCTACCTCTCTACATGTTTCATATCCTACCTCTCTACATGTTTCATATCCTACCTGTCTACATGTTTCATATCCTACCTCTCTACATGTTTCATATCCTACCTGTCTACCTGTTTCATATCCTACCTGTCTACCTGTTTCATATCCTACCTGTCTACCTGTTTCATATCCTACCTGTCTACCTGTTTCATATCATACCTGGCTAGCTGTTTCATATCCTACATGTCTAATAACGCATGGGACATGTCTTAGTGATTCACGATTCTATATAAAGAAACGATGTTTCTATAAATGTTTTTTCTTATTACTATTGTAGGCAACATTGAGTAGGCCTATTTATTTTGTAATACCAATTAGATTTGTTAACTCATTTCTTCAGGTTGATTTCTGATCCATTTGCCACCTGCTTTGTGTTTTCTTTCACCGAGAGAATTCTTACTAAGAACAAAAACTCTTCTTCCTTATAGGACAATTTTCTACCCCCAGAGAAGGATACCATCTATTGCAGAACACCTACATGTGACGGTGAGATGTGTTTTTAACGAATGTTCTAAACGAATGTTCTTAACGAATGTTCTTAACTAATGTTCTTAAATAATGTTCTTAGCTAATGTTCTTAACTAATGTTCTTAACTAATAAATGTATAGTCTTGATCGACTGAAACTACGCCAAACTATGTTCATATAGGCTACTTGTCATTCTTAAATCCCAAAAAGGTTTTAGGCAAGCTATTAATATTGTACTTTTTTGACTAACATTATTTCTGCTGTCATAACAGTTTCATGGTTTTTATTACAACGTTGATATTTGGATGTGTAGCGCAAAGTCTGCTCATTGAGTACCAGACACCATTCAATAAACAAGAGTAATGGAAAAGGTTAAATGGAAGAAAAAAAACACTTTTGTTTATGAAAAAAAGATTAGATAAATGTAGATTATATTGCAGGATACATTTTCATAGATGAAGACACACGTGTGCTTGTAATTTAGTGATAGCACAAGGCATTAAATAAGGATTAAAATCCAGGTCAGGACGCGAGCATTTACATTATATTACATTATAATGCAAACACATAATCTACAGATATATTACATTATATGACATTATAATGCAAACACATAATCTACAGATATATTACATTATATTACATTATAATGCAAACACATAATCTACAGATATGTTACATTATATTACATTATAATGCAAACACATAATCTACAGATATATTACATTATATTACATTATAATGCAAACACATAATTTACAGATATATTACATTATATTACATTATAATGCAAACACATAATCTACAGATATATTACATTATATTACATTATAATGCAAACACATAATCCACAGATAGGCCTACTTCTACAAATCAAAATAGCAAAAATATGACATTTCGCTGAAAAACAAGATCGGAATGATTAAGAAAGCAAGCAAGTTTATTTATATAGCACAATTCATACATAGAAACAATTCAATGTGCTTTACAGAGGAAAATAGTAATAATAAAATAGTAAATGCATTTTATCAGAATAAAAACTAATAAAAACATCAAATGGTCAATTCAATGCGGAAAAGAAAATTAAAATTGACTTAACAGAAAATACATTTTATATCAATCTGTAATGCTGAATTGACGGCATATGCAACCCAGGGCTGCACGCTGGTTAGAGACATCTACAAAAAACCTGTTTACCACCAGGCTCGCTACATTATTATTCAACAAATAACTAAATGTCGCATATTCATGGCTCCTTCAGCCGGTGTGTATAAAGACAATGTGCCTTATGTCATATTGTAAAAATAAAATGGATGAGATCACATGATGTATTTCAATATTACCCACCCGGGATTTGATGTTAAACGCTTCACTTATTAGTCTATATTAATTTATAACATTGTTTCTTATTGACCCTGGGGTCACACATTCTGTTTTAAACGCATTATTCATTTTACAGTAGGCTGACCGTCACTAACATGACATATTATCAAATGGAAACTGCGTTTCTTTGGTATTTGATGTCAAAATGTTCCGCCACTTCTTCTAATGGGGCAAAACGCTTTGGTTGCTTAATATTGAACAAGTTCGTTCTTGGAAATAATAAATATTTATTATGCTTATTGTACAATACACAATAAATATGTATTATGCTTATTGTACAATACACAATAAATATGTATTATGCTTGGTGTACAATACACAATAAATATGTATTATGCTTGGTGTACAATACACAATAAATATGTATTATGCTTGGTGTACAATACACAATAAATATGTTTTGCTGGTAGCTTATCGGATCTATTTAATTAGCTGACTCTGTTAATTGCTCTGAACAAAAACATGTTATATTATCGGCAGGGATTCGATCTAACAACCTTTAGGGGTTGTACCCGACAGGTCACATTATCAGACGCACTAATGACAGTCGTAAACACAGTCAATTCGAAATTAAAAAACTCAAAATAGCATTTGTTGATTAATTTCACGATAGACGTTTATTATATAGACAATAGACTTATTTAATACTATTTTAATTTTCATATGTTCTCCTGTCTGGCTCAGTACGTGTAATTCTATTTAACCAATAATGGTGTTCTATACACTCCTTCTAACTGTGTGTGCGCGCGCGTGCGTGCGTGTGCGTGTGTGCGTGCGTGCGTGCGTGTGTGTGTGTGTGTGTGTGTGTGTGTGTGTGTGTGTGTGTGTGTGTGTGTGTGTGTGTGTGTGTGTGTGTGTGTGTGTGTGTGTGTGTGTGTGCGTGCGTGTGTGTGTGTGTGTGTGTGTGTGTGTGGCTGACGCCTCTATAGCCGCGTGCATTTAAATTGGTCTGAAGAGAACCAGATGGGGCTCACTTGTGTTTAGGCCAAAAGGATCCTGTAATAGTTATT
>CM055736.1:23397158-23405720 GCA_029465975.1 Dallia pectoralis | reverse complement strand
CCTTCACATATCCCACCTCACACTCGCATCCCGAACCCGGCCCGGTGGTGGTTAAAAAAAAAAATAGGCAAAAAAAAGAATCCTGCCTTCCTCTGCTACGTTCTCCTGTTTCCTTCATATTTTTCATATTCTACCTTATTTACATCTGTCATCTACTTTGCTATTCTGCTTCAGCCTGTTTCATAGTCATACATTGTTTACACTTACATAAATTAATACGCATGGGACATGTCTTAGATTCTAAAGAAACGATGCTCTACAAATGCCTTTTCCACACACAGGCAACATTGAAGTGTTATTTGTCTTGCACACAATTGTGATACTTGTGTTAACTCATTCTTCAGGTTGATTTCGACTATTGTCAGCCTCCGTTTCTGTGTTCACCGAGAAGAATTCTTACAAGAACAAAATCTCTTCCTATAGTGAGCTATTTCAGAGAGTGACAATATTTATTGCAGAACACTACATGTGACGGTGAGATGTGCTTTAACGAATGTTCTAAAACGAATGTTCTCTAACGGTCGCCTCTTAACTAATGTTTGGGTCACGTTCTTAGCTAATGTTCTTAATCACGTTTCAATTCAATGTATAGTTCTGACGACTGAAACCAATGCCAAACTATGTTCATATAGGCTACTACCATTTCCTCTAAATCTCTGTGTGCAGCTTTAGGCAGCTATTAATATTGTACTTTTGACTAACATTAGTTTTCTTTCGTCAAGGTCATTTCATGGTTTTTATTACAACGTTGATATTTGATGTGAAGAAAGCTCATTGAGTACCAGACACCATTCAATAAACAGAGTACGGAAAAGCGTTAAATGGAAAAATATCTCTTACAGAAAAAGACAGATAAAATTATATTGCAGGATACATTTTCATAGATGAAAGAGACACGTGCTGTACTCTAGCGATAGCACGCGTACAAATAGCGATTGTATTCAGGTCAGACGCAGTTATTTACATTATATCATTATAATGCAACACATGGGCTACAGATACGCATCATATTATATGACATACATGGCCGCAAACAATATAATTCATTATATTACATTATACGCAACACATAATCTACAGATATGCCAAGGCCATATTACATTATAATGCATACCTACAGATATATTATATTATATTGCAGCATTATACGTAAACATTATAATTTACAGATATAGCCATATTATATTACATTATAATGCAAACACATAATCTACAGATAGCACAGCATTATATTACACAGGTAATGCAAACATAATCCACAGATAGCCTACTTCTACAATAAAATAGCAAAATATGACATTTTGCTGAAAAATAAGACGTGGAATGACAGAAAGCAAGGTGTTTGAGTTTATATAGCACACTCATACATAGAAACAGCCCAATGTGTTTACAGAGGAAAAGGTCAGTAATAATAAAATATAAAATGCATTTTTATCAGAATAAAAACTATTAAAACATCAAATGGTCACTTCAATGTGAAAAGAAAATTAAAATTGACTTAACAGAAAATACATTTTATATCGTCCAATGCTGAATCGAGTCATAGCAGCGTTCAGGGCTGCACGTTAGAGATATCTGCTGTGCCCCAGCCATTAATAGAGCCGTTACAGCCATTGTCTGTCAAAGACCAATGTCACATTCATGGTTTTTCAGCCGGTGTATATAATGTGCCTATGTCTGTGTCAGCGGATGAGATCACATGATACTCACATACCCACCCGGGACAACGCCATTCTTTGCTGGCTCAAGGTTAATTTATAATACTGTTTTTACACTGGGGTCACACTGCTTAAACGCATTATCATTTACAGTAGCCGACCGTCACTACCACGACATAGTATAATGAAACTGCGTTCTTTCGTATTTCTGATAAATAGCCTGGCCAATTTTTCTAATGGGGCAACGCTTTGCTTAATACATCGTAGTTCGTTCTGAAATAATAAATATTTATTATGCTTATTAAACAATACACAATAAATAGCGTATTATGCTTATTGTGTAATACACACAAATATGTATATGCTATGCTGGGTCACACAAATACAGCATATGCTTGGTGTATACAATACACAATAAAATATGGAAGGCGTTGGTGCAATACACAATAAACATGTTTTGCTGGTAGTTATCGGATCTGTTTAATTAGTTGACTTGCACTGTCGAACAAAATACGTTATATTATCGGTAGGACGATCTAACAACCTTGTGGCCTCGACAATATCAGACGCACGTCTGTCGACAGCAACACAGTCAATTAAAACTTCAAAATAGCATTTGTTGACGATAGACGTCGACACAGACTTATTTAATACTATTTTAATTTTCATATATGTTCTCTGGTTCATACGTGTAATAACCAATAATGGTAAACATACACTCCTTCTCTAACAAAAAAGAGGCGCATGCGCGTGTGCGCGCGGTGCGTGTGTGTGTGTGTGTGTGTGTGTGTGCGTGTGCGTGTGTGTGTGGGTGTGTGTGTGTGTGCGTGTGTGTGTGTGTGTGTGTGTGGTGGTCGACGAGTGACGCGCGCATTTAAACTGTCTGAAGAACTGCATTTGGGCTCACTGGTTTAGGCCAAAAGGATCCTCTGCAATATACCAGATGATCAGCAAGTGTTTAGTGGAACAGCTAACGAAAATTGAGTAGTCAAGCCTCTGGGAAGCAAACATTTGATTGATCTGTGTAGCCTTGAATTGCTCCTCGAGTATACACAAAATATGAAATAGACTTGCAAACAGCTCTAAATATGGACGTGTTTGATTACAGAAATGTAATATATTATTTTGTTCTTATCTATTAGAGGAGATTTATAGAAAATCTAACTGAACTATTATTAACTCATCACTTGTAAATTATCTGAGATGTCTAAATATATGATGAGCCTGTCATCGCAAGCTTCAATGCCGATGACACGTATATTTTATATATATATATATATATATATATTTCTATTATATATAGTATATTATAACTATATTATGGTCTGTAAACTGTATATATATATCAGTAGCCTGATTATTACCAATAAACAGTTTAGGTAGATATTTTCGTTAGTGACAGAGACAGATGATGCGGTTCTCTAATGATGAAGAAATATCACTCCTCTCGTTCCATTTCCCTGGATGGTAGCTCAGCTCACTGCCTATTTCTGATGTAGCTCAGCCTTCACTGCTCCCATTTCCCCTGATACTAGCCTTCACTGTCTCCATTTCGATGTGGCTCAGCCTCCACTGCCCCCTGATGGCTGCCCCACTCGCCCCCCACTGATGGGAGCCTCAGCTCACTCGTTCCATTTCTCTGATGTATTTCAGCTCTCCACTGCCTATTTCGATGTAGCTCACTGCTCCATTTCTGATACAGTTCCACTGTTCCATTTCAGATACGCCTCTCACTGCTCATTTCTGATGTATTCAGCTCACTCAGCCCCATTTCTCTTGGCTGTTATCTGTTCTTAAGTAGCATGGTTACTTTTTGTGTACTGCATTAGACACAAGGAAACAGGTGATGGAACATAAATATATTTTTGTATTTATATTTTTTATGTTATCTATTGTAAAAGTATCACAGGGACAGTTCGAACATAAACAGTGTAGTTGACACATGCTGATCTTTCGCTTGACATTCAGAATTATTTAAACATTTCACGCATTGGAGTTCGCACTTCGTGTTCTTTTCTGATGTTGTGATCTGCCTAGGTGACATACTGTCGTGAGCCATACCAGACTGAAAAACCATGTACACCCAGCTGGTCAGGTTAACTACCTATCTGCAGCCTAGGTACCCAGCTCAATCACACACACACAGCAAATACTCAATCACACATTTTCAGGGACACTAATGTCCACAAAATACCTCACACTCCCACACATCAATATGGCTAGGTGACACACACACACACACACACACACACACACACACTGTTGTTTGCGCCACACACCATTACAACAAATAGCCAAACACACACACACACACACACACACTACTATTACACACATACACAGATACATACACACATAGATGCATAAATACACACACACATGTCGGTTGCACACATAGATGTGACAGCACACACACATAGATATACACACATATACACACACATAGAGCTGCATTACATAGATGGGTTGCCACAGCTGGCCCAGATAGAGCACACACATAGCACACACACATTATGAAGCAGCTGAGACATTATGCACAATACGCACATACACACATACATACATACATAATATATTTATATTGGAGCCACACACAGAAATACACATATAATAATACACATATATATACATACATTGAAGAAGGGAATTAATATTATATTACTACGCATGAAAGGCTAATATATCACATTAGCAATATATGTACACATATATACACACATATAATATTACAGCATTAGTTAAGAATATATACAGAGATATTCATTTTAACATTGTCCAGCGTTAATCTCTGTTTCAATAATTCCTGTTTAGATGTACAGTATTTACAATATTTCACGATTGATTGTATTACATGACGCGGCCGTTATGTTATTTTAGTTACTTGTTTATCCGACTCGTTATTGTCGTCAGGATCACATATGTTTGTGTTTCTTCTTTTAAAAGTCAAATTTGCTGGATAAATAAAATCATATTCTATGATGTGTATTAACGCCTGTGTCAGAGGTTGAGCAACTACAAGTTGCACTCAAGGTCAGCCACATGGCAGTTTTCAGTCTCCAGATATGTGCTGGTTGTGGATTCAGCCAGTTTCTGCTTACTCAGATTGGAGGCAGCCTCTGGGTTCAGCCCATGCCTCCATCACCCCAGGCACTCTCCCACAACCCCATCGCCTTCCAGCCTCCACGCTTCCTGCACAGCCTCTCACCCATCAGGCCTGTTGGCCTTCATCGTCTTTCATCAGCTCCTTATACATCTCTTCCTACCAGCCTCCAGCTTCTCATTCCCATACAGCCTCCTTCCTCTCATGTTTCCCATACCTTCACAGCAGCTCACATAGCCTCCCTATCAGCTTACAGCCTCTGTCCTCCCACAGCCCCACTGGTGCCTTCATCAGCCCGGCCTCAATGCCTCCTTCCCACCAGCCTCATCAGCCTCTCATCAGCCTGCCATCAGCTCGTGTCTCAGCCCGCGCTGAGTGTCAGTTAGTAGTCCATTGGCCTCAGCGAAAGTTCGAAAGCAGCTGCTGCGAGGCCACCTCGCCGCTCCAGTCCAACACTTCAGTTCAAATATTTCAGTTCAACACTTAAAGTTCAAGACTTAGTTCAAATACTTAACACTTCTAGTTCCACTCTCTAGTCTGTCACTTAGTTCAACACTCTAAAGGTCACTCTCTAGTTCAACACTCTAGTTCAACACTGTTCCAACAGTTCAACACTCTATCAGCTTCTGTTCAACATTCTAGTTCAACACTTAGTTCAAGATTCTAGTCCACTGCCCAGCCAGAGATGCACAGCTCCATGGTGAATACGCACTCTCTCAATTACCACACTCACCACACTCTCTTTCACTTCACACACTACTCTTCACCACTACTCACACACAATACTGGCCACCAGCTCACCACACACTCTCTTTCTCACTGTCAATACCCACAACACTCATTGCTTGTCACTGACACATTGTTACACAGTTACACACATTACTGTTAAATTATCATTACAAACAATACACATTAGCTACTCTTCCTCACTTACTGTGTCACTCAATACTACACACTCAGCCACACACTTCACTACACACACATTTTCACACGCCATTAATAATTACTCATATTGGCTAGTTGTTTCTCATTACTCTCTCTCTCTCTCTCACACACTGGCCACTCACCACACACTTTTCACATTACACACACTCACCTCTCTCACCAATACACTCAGCAGTTTTCTTCACTTCACTTCTTCACTAATACGCTTACTCACACACACAATTTTTTCACAGTCACACAGTATTACACACACACTTCACTACTACATTTTCTGATTACTACTCATGTCATACTCACACAGTTGTACTGTCTTCACTACTACTGGTTACTGCTTCACATACATTACATTACATTGTTAGCTACCATTTCCCAGACGTCACTCTTTTTGGATAGAAAGAACATAAGGTATTTCGTATTTGGATATTATAAATGCAGTTTTACAGTTTATGTTTTATTATCGCAGCCTCTCGTTTTCATCAATTTGGTATCGAAGGTAAGATACACCACAGTCTAAGAAATGTCTGGAAATACACAGCCAAGTTAAAATGTTTAAGATTTTGTTTAATATTTTCTACATTATGCATATTACGCTTATTGTAATTATTGCTGGTATATTAGTAAGCATTTGCATTATTAGTAGTTGTACAAGTAAGGTCATTCTTTTATTTCGTTGATTTGTTGGTCGCCATCACTGCCTGGTTCTTATGTTTTCTTGTTTAATTTTAGCAATTGCCTTCAGATAATAAAATAATATCAGTGTTCCACAGTTCTGTCAGTACGCCATAATAGCAATATATCAAAGTACATATCAGTAATATAAAAATATATCATTATAGCCGCAATATATCATATCAGTACATATCGTCAGTACCATAGCATGCCAGTATCATATCAAAAATATATCAGCACATGTCAGTAGCCATATCAGTATTGACAGTATTATATCAGTACATGTCAGTAGTCAGACAAAATCATGCTCAGCATTTTATGTCAGTGCTCATTGTCATATCAGTATCAGCATATCAGCACATATAGTAATATCAGTACCATAAAGAGCAGCCAGTATCATAACGTGGCCATAATAGTACATGTCAGTACATACAGTACATGTCAGTACATCAGTATCATACGTATCATAGTCAGTAGCCATAATCAGATACCACATATCAGTAGCCATAGCATATCAGTATCATAATGTATCATCAGTATCATATCAGATACCATTATAATAAAATATAGCATATCAGTATCATATCGCACAAGTCAGATACTACACAGTACATATCAGTATCTTAAGATATCAGTATATCGCACATATCAGTACTATATCATATCAGTACATGCTCCCATTTTGTGTTCAACATTTATCGGTCTCATCCGTGAGTGTTTGATCTCGCAGGTAATTCTGTCCGATTTGTTTCCATGCAGCCTGACAAGTGCCCCATTGCGCCTAAGCTCACCTCAAACAAATTTCATTAATAATAATAGTATAAGTATATAATACAGCATGCCAACATGCTAATACGCCACAGTCTGCTTGAATAAACTATAGCTCAGCTACTCGGCTTAAATATTACGCACCTAATAAATTAGTTATCTAATGTTTTAAAAACATACAATTTCATTAGTGCCGTCGTTGTACTATCAATATCAACACAGGTGTAAGAAATTACCAGTCACGTAAAATTATTATTGTAGCTCTTTCGATCTGCCTCCACAACGTATATTTCATTGTTGCAGCACGTTACTTCTTTTCTTCGATATAAATAAACTTGAAAACCAGACTTGTTGGAACAAAGAATGAGTTGTAAAAAATGTACATATGATTCTGAGTTCTAAATGTAGAATATAAAGCATGAAGGAGAATGAGTTGTAAAAAATGTCGGCCTACATATGATTCTGAGTTCGAATTGCACATTAATACGACAGACATTTAAATGTAATAATGATATGATGACATGAATAACTGCATTTAATAATAAATGTATGATATAGGTTGAATAACTTCATTCAATTCTGTTTTGATGATAAAGCCCTTGCACATTGTATTTTTTATTTCGATTTACATATATTTTTATTATAAAGACTTAAATATTTGCTTTTATAAATGTTCACATTTTAGAATCTGCATGCATCTTCTTGCAGAATAGATTTCATGTAACTCGACTGGTGTTCAACTTAAATTCTGGTTTTCAAATTAAAAAGTTTATTTAATATCGAAGAAAAAAGTAACGTGCTTGCAACTAATCTGAGGAAATATACGTTAATAGGCAAGTCGAGTAAAAAAGAGCCCCCAATAATAATTTTACGGTATTTGGTTAATTTCTTACACCTGTCTATTGATATTGATAACAGGTACAACGGCAACTTTAATGAGGAAATTATATATGTTTTTAAAACATTAGATAGTTAACTTTAATTTATTAGAATTGCGTAGCTATTTAAATCTGTTCAATGGGCTGGAGGCTATAGTTTATTCAAGCAGATTTATTGGCGTATTAACTGCATGTTAACATACTATATTATATACTTATATATTATTATTAATAAGTTGTTTGGTGTGAACTATGAATAATGGGGCACTTCAGGCGCTATGGAGCAAATCGGACAAGTTAACCTGCAGAGATCAAACACTCACGGATGAGACATTCTATATTGGGCCTAAATAGGACATGGTACTGATATGATATAGTACTGATATGGTACTGATATACTGATATGCTAAGGTACTGATATGGTACTGATATAATGGTATCTGATATGGTACTGATACCGATATGATACTGATATGCTATGGTACTGATATAATGGTATCTGATATGATACTGATATGATACTGATATGATACTGATACTGATA
>CM055736.1:23387158-23392158 GCA_029465975.1 Dallia pectoralis | reverse complement strand
TTGATCATCTGAATAACTATTACAGGATCCTTTTGGCCTAAACACAAGTGAGCCCCATCTGGTTCTCTTCAGACCAATTTAAATGCACGCGGCTATAGAGGCGTCAGCCACACACACACACACACACACACACGCACGCACACACACACACACACACACACACACACACACACACACACACACACACACACACACACACACACACACACACACACACACACACACACACACACACACACACACGCACGCACGCACGCACGCACACACGCACACGCACGCACGCGCGCGCACACACAGTTAGAAGGAGTGTATAGAACACCATTATTGGTTAAATAGAATTACACGTACTGAGCCAGACAGGAGAACATATGAAAATTAAAATAGTATTAAATAAGTCTATTGTCTATATAATAAACGTCTATCGTGAAATTAATCAACAAATGCTATTTTGAGTTTTTAATTTCGAATTGACTGTGTTTACGACTGTCATTAGTGCGTCTGATAATGTGACCTGTCGGGTACAACCCCTAAAGGTTGTTAGATCGAATCCCTGCCGATAATATAACATGTTTTTTGTTCAGAGCAATTAACAGAGTCAGCTAATTAAATAGATCCGATAAGCTACCAGCAAAACATATTTATTGTGTATTGTACACCAAGCATAATACATATTTATTGTGTATTGTACACCAAGCATAATACATATTTATTGTGTATTGTACACCAAGCATAATACATATTTATTGTGTATTGTACAATAAGCATAATACATATTTATTGTGTATTGTACAATAAGCATAATAAATATTTATTATTTCCAAGAACGAACTTGTTCAATATTAAGCAACCAAAGCGTTTTGCCCCATTAGAAGAAGTGGCGGAACATTTTGACATCAAATACCAAAGAAACGCAGTTTCCATTTGATAATATGTCATGTTAGTGACGGTCAGCCTACTGTAAAATGAATAATGCGTTTAAAACAGAATGTGTGACCCCAGGGTCAATAAGAAACAATGTTATAAATTAATATAGACTAATAAGTGAAGCGTTTAACATCAAATCCCGGGTGGGTAATATTGAAATACATCATGTGATCTCATCCATTTTATTTTTACAATATGACATAAGGCACATTGTCTTTATACACACCGGCTGAAGGAGCCATGAATATGCGACATTTAGTTATTTGTTGAATAATAATGTAGCGAGCCTGGTGGTAAACAGGTTTTTGTAGATGTCTCTAACCAGCGTGCAGCCCTGGGTTGCATATGCCGTCAATTCAGCATTACAGATTGATATAAAATGTATTTTCTGTTAAGTCAATTTTAATTTTCTTTTCCGCATTGAATTGACCATTTGATGTTTTTATTAGTTTTTATTCTGATAAAATGCATTTACTATTTTATTATTACTATTTTCCTCTGTAAAGCACATTGAATTGTTTCTATGTATGAATTGTGCTATATAAATAAACTTGCTTGCTTTCTTAATCATTCCGATCTTGTTTTTCAGCGAAATGTCATATTTTTGCTATTTTGATTTGTAGAAGTAGGCCTATCTGTGGATTATGTGTTTGCATTATAATGTAATATAATGTAATATATCTGTAGATTATGTGTTTGCATTATAATGTAATATAATGTAATATATCTGTAAATTATGTGTTTGCATTATAATGTAATATAATGTAATATATCTGTAGATTATGTGTTTGCATTATAATGTAATATAATGTAACATATCTGTAGATTATGTGTTTGCATTATAATGTAATATAATGTAATATATCTGTAGATTATGTGTTTGCATTATAATGTCATATAATGTAATATATCTGTAGATTATGTGTTTGCATTATAATGTAATATAATGTAAATGCTCGCGTCCTGACCTGGATTTTAATCCTTATTTAATGCCTTGTGCTATCACTAAATTACAAGCACACGTGTGTCTTCATCTATGAAAATGTATCCTGCAATATAATCTACATTTATCTAATCTTTTTTTCATAAACAAAAGTGTTTTTTTTCTTCCATTTAACCTTTTCCATTACTCTTGTTTATTGAATGGTGTCTGGTACTCAATGAGCAGACTTTGCGCTACACATCCAAATATCAACGTTGTAATAAAAACCATGAAACTGTTATGACAGCAGAAATAATGTTAGTCAAAAAAGTACAATATTAATAGCTTGCCTAAAACCTTTTTGGGATTTAAGAATGACAAGTAGCCTATATGAACATAGTTTGGCGTAGTTTCAGTCGATCAAGACTATACATTTATTAGTTAAGAACATTAGTTAAGAACATTAGCTAAGAACATTATTTAAGAACATTAGTTAAGAACATTCGTTAAGAACATTCGTTTAGAACATTCGTTAAAAACACATCTCACCGTCACATGTAGGTGTTCTGCAATAGATGGTATCCTTCTCTGGGGGTAGAAAATTGTCCTATAAGGAAGAAGAGTTTTTTGTTCTTAGTAAGAATTCTCTCGGTGAAAGAAAACACAAAGCAGGTGGCAAATGGATCAGAAATCAACCTGAAGAAATGAGTTAACAAATCTAATTGGTATTACAAAATAAATAGGCCTACTCAATGTTGCCTACAATAGTAATAAGAAAAAACATTTATAGAAACATCGTTTCTTTATATAGAATCGTGAATCACTAAGACATGTCCCATGCGTTATTAGACATGTAGGATATGAAACAGCTAGCCAGGTATGATATGAAACAGGTAGACAGGTAGGATATGAAACAGGTAGACAGGTAGGATATGAAACAGGTAGACAGGTAGGATATGAAACATGTAGAGAGGTAGGATATGAAACATGTAGACAGGTAGGATATGAAACATGTAGAGAGGTAGGATATGAAACATGTAGAGAGGTAGGATATGAAACATGTAGAGAGGTAGGATATGAAACAGGTAGAGAGGTAGGATATGAAACAGGTAGACAGGTAGGATATGAAACAGGTAGGATATGAAACAGGTAGACAGGTAGGATATGAAACAGGTAGACAGGTAGGATATGAAACAGGTAGACAGGTAGGATATGAAACAGGTAGACAGGTAGGATATGAAACAGGTAGACAGGTAGGATATGAAACAGGTAGACAGGTAGGATATGAAACAGGTAGAGAGGTAGGATATGAAACATGTAGACAGGTAGGATATGAAACATGTAGAGAGGTAGGATATGAAACATGTAGAGAGGTAGGATATGAAACAGGTAGACAGGTAGGATATGAAACAGGTAGGATATGAAACAGGTAGGCAGGTAGGATATGAAACAGGTAGACAGGTAGGATATGAAACAGGTAGACAGGTAGGATATGAAACAGGTAGACAGGTAGGATATGAAACAGGTAGGCAGGTAGGATATGAAACAGGTAGACAGGTAGGATATGAAACAGGTAGACAGGTAGGATATGAAACAGGTAGGCAGGTAGGATATGAAACAGGTTGGATATGAAACAGGTAGGCAGGTAGGATATGAAACAGGTTGGATATGAAACAGGTAGGACCTCACTACAAGTGCCAATTAGACTCGCTGCACCTCCGGCTGCACACAGACACTGAAACTTAACAAACTCAGTGCTAGGATGGATGGCACAATGTAAATATAATGCTCTGCATTAGAAACTCTGGAATCCAATGGAAACGGCAATGTGCATATTTGCCCTCTGGTAATAAGCTGATTGCCTATTCGGATGTTAAGGCCAAAACGAAATTAAATTGATTGGAATGGTTTCATGTAAAACAATGTCTATCTTAATTTCCCCAATAAGATGGTCTTTTAATAGAAACCCAAAACAATGAAATAAGCAGTCCAGATATGACTGAACTTTTAAGTTAGACTACCCAGAATGTATTGTTAAAAATAAATGCATTTTAACTTCAGTAAATATCTTTATCTCAATAAAATCTTACCTTATGTTAACTCTTCAGATTTCTCCATATGTCCCACTAGGTTTCATCGGGTGTAAAGTGCTGCAATCATAACAAGTATAAAAGAAAACCAGTTTTTATCATATATTTTAAGTGATACGTAACAGGCTTTCCTTTTCGTTACTATACAGTTGAACTAATGAACGTTGTGCGGCAGGGAGAGAGCAGGGAGAGAGCAGGGAGAGAGCAGGGAGAGAGCAGGGAGAGGGCAGGGAGAGGGGGCGGTATATCTGTGAAATAACTCACAGACAGTGGGAGGTTCTATTGAGTAGAAACATATTGTTCAGCCAATAGGCTGCTATTATTCTGCACAACACACTGGCACCAAACCCACATCATTATTACATCCACATATCTCCACACTCAACAGGAAGGCTGGGCTGTACACAAGATCATTTTGGTCAGGTACAATTTGTTTTGCCTGAGGCACGTTCTGCAGGGCTTATCAGAGCTAGTAAAGCATTATTGTGAAAATTATTGTGCTATTTTATAGTTTGTTATTAACTTCAAAAACATGGTAGCCTATTCCTGTTTCAGAGTTGATAATATGGTTGTTATAGTTAACTTTTGTATTAGGTCATTAATAGGTTATTAAGTTATTACAACGTTATTAGGTGAATAATATGTTATTTGGTTACTACTATCTTATTAGGTTATTACAATGTTTTAACAATGTTATTTGGTTAATACTATCACAGATGGCAGAAGGTCGATTACACTTTTACTTTTTCTACTTGATTTTTTAAATGTTCCTTGCCATAAAAAAGTATTTAGGTCATTAGAAAGTATTTACATATAATTTTGTTTTTACAAACGTCTGCCAACTTTAGGCACACTAGTTAAATAATATGTAACTAATACGAATATTTGGGCATGTTACATATTCAACGGTAAGCTTTAATTAACATCCAACCAAATATGCAGTGTCCCTGTCCATGACGACGCAGTGTCCATGACGACGCAGTGTCCATGACGACGCAGTGTCCCTGTCCATGACGACGCAGTGTGTCCATGACGACGCAGTGTCCATGACGACGCAGTGTCCA